>JAFBJS010020772.1:7796-22382 GCA_016785265.1 Paraplagusia blochii
CATCCATCCACCCACTCACCCATCCATCCATCCACCCACCATCCATCCACCCACCCATCAACGCACCCACCCTTCCATCCACCCATCCATGCATGCATGCACCCACCCACCCATCCATCCATCTTCTCATCTTTTCCCTCCTGTTCAACTCTATTTGATCTAATATATAAATCCCATCATCTTCCTGACCTTATGCTTCCATCTGGACTAGATTTTTCCAATTGTATTTGGAAAACTGTTGGCTACAGTTGACCTACATCTAAGTCACATGGACCTTAGTTTTATTAAACATTTTCTGAGCTCTTTGCTTCATTCATATCACATCTTAATTCCACGGTTTGCCTTAGGTTGACTGACCTAACCATTTAAATAGTTAATATTTAAGTAACATCTGTGAACTTAGTTAACTAATGTATCTTCAGGACCATCTGCGTCTTTGGCATCACATTTTGCAATATCTGCATAACCATTTTGTCAACTTTAATGTGACATCATCTCTGAGCAACTTTTAGGAATTTCTGGATTTTTGGCATTTCCTCTTGTTTTTATTTTCCTGCTTAAAGATATTCAATTCACTAATGGTTTTTTGGAGAACCCTCTGCCGTTCCGTCCTGTCACGTCTGCGGTTACGCCGATGATGACGGCGGTGGTGCTGCTGGTGCTGAGTTAGAGGAAAGGCCTTGCGCCTGCAGCGGCGGTCCCTCCTGTCAGAGGTCGGGCGCGGAATCCTCCGTCTCCTGCAGTAAGTGGAGACATGTGAGGCCAAGTCAGGCACCAATTAGGCCCAGACTGTTTCCCAGAAGTGCTGCAGGCCTCCCCCTGCCTCCCAGCCCACCGTGGTGGGAGGAGAAAGGTCCACCCCGCGGTGTCCGGGCCTGACCTCAGCTGGCACCAGTACAGACCGGGCCCTTTTTCTGCTGTGGAATCACGCAGGAAAAGAATGTTACACACGCAAAGTTAAATGCAGACCAGCGAGCAGCTGATGTTGTTGACCAATCAGGCGAAAGCTGCTGTGGCAGAACCTTCTGTATCAGCCGGGATGGAGAACCAGAGGTGTTTTGGATTCAAATGGATATTTTTTGGGTGGAGGTGTGGGTTTGGGGGCCACCGATCACATGAGTCATCCCTGTTCTTGGACAGAATGGGAAAATAAGGCTTAAAGTTCATTTTAGATCTCGTCACAACTCCAGTTATTATGGTGTTTATAAAAAGACGGAGACAGACTGGAGCCTCTGCAGCTCACACTCTGTGGTTTTCCTACAGCAAAGGTTTCAACGAGGGGGTTGTGGCTCCTAGGGGTCAATAGAGGTATAGCAGAGGGTTGTAATTAAATATATATAAATTATTTTAATCTCTCTGCATTGATAGTCAAGTCTCCTCCGCTTTGGACTAGACCAGGCATGGGACAACTTTGGCAGTGGCAGTTGGCTGGAATTTGTCTCCAAGTCCAGAGCAAAAAGATTTGTTTATTTGAATGTAGATTAAGATTGGCACGTAAAAGTCAGGTATGAAACCTAAAATCCGACCTTTCTTAGACCTTTATGATGTCATCTACTTGTGAAAAACATTTTCACAAACACATTAAGTAAAATGATAAAATAAATTATTCAGTTTGGACCAGGTTGGTGGGCCGCCTTAAAAAGCTCAACGGGCTGCATCTGGTCCCCGGGCCTTAGTTTGCCCATGCCTGCCTTAGGGGCAATGTCTTTGTCATTGTAGGAAAATCCAGGGTTCAAATCCAGGACAGGATCAAGTCTTAGTTTAGGTTGTTGGCATCCAATTAGCTCACTAGCTAACAGAAAGTACCCTTATGGTGCAATGTGATTTGGGTGGCAGTTGTGGAGAATGTCTGTCTTTTTGACTTCTTAAAGCTATGACATATCATCACAGAGAAAGACAGAAATATAATGTTAATATAGATTATCAATTTGGAAGTTTGATGGGCTAGATTAAAAGCCAAATGGTCCACAATCTGGGCCCCGGGCCACGTTTTTTCCATGCTTGGTCTGGACAACACATGTGATGTTGGGACAGCAGTAGTGGACATTTCACTATAGTAGATTAATGGCACGTCTGACTCATTTTTATAGATACTAACTCAGGATAGCAGACCTGTGTATGAAAAGTCATGATATATATGTATGGATATATGTGTTTATATATGGGACAGCAGATGTTTAATCTCTCTGACAGTTTATTTAATGGAAAGACTCCTTCCTCTCCTTTTATGATCCAGGTTGATCATCCACCTCAGCTTCATTTACGGTAACTTTAAATCCACCTTAAATTTCCTGCTCCACTTGATGAGCCACCAAGCTTATCCCGCAGTTAGGATTTCTGGGAAAAAGGCCTTAAAGGAGCAGCCAAGTTCCTTTTCTGCCTCTTGGAGCCTTAATCCCACTCTCTGTGTTTGCAAACAGCTGTAATCTGGTTGTAAAGATTACGATGGCCAGGTACAGGGAAGCAGTAACACTGTAATTCACTGCATCGGTTTTTATTTCTTTGCAGCCAAAAACACTCGTTTGGGAATTGCTTGCATGCAGAATCTTGCAAAACAACGTGGTGGAGCAGAAAGTGGGATGGAGCTCTGTGGCTTCAGAGCTGGAATGATCCGAACTTTATGGCTACTCATAAAAAAAGATTAAAAAAAAACAAAGAATGTAGATCATTAATGGATGGAGCTATCAAGAGAAGTTCTTCCAAAGAAGATCTGGAAAGAGTTGAATGTGGGGATCAGGAATAAATGTCTTTTGTTTTTGAAATTATTATTTATATTTTATTATTATTCCTATATTGTAACTTATCTGACTTTGGACATATTTTACTGATGTTATTTTGCAATATATTATTAATTCGTTGTATCTTCTTCTTCTTCTTCTTCTCCTTTCAGCTTGTCCCTTTTTCAGGGGTTTCCACAGCGAGTCAACATTTTCCATCTCCCCCTGTCCTCTGTGTCTTCTACTCTAACTCCATCTACCTCCATGTCCTCCCTCACTGCATCCATCAATCTCCTCTTTGTCGCCCACCTGGTAGCTCCTGGTAGGATCATTCTTCTACCAATGTATCCACTGTCCCTCCTTCAAACATGTCCAAACCATCTTTTTTCTGTCAGCTTGTCCTTATTCTGATCACATTTAGTTGAAAATATGCGACGAATCCCAGAACAGGAGACGTTGATGTAAACAGTGGATCGTCTGAACTGAGGCCCTGACAGTTGTTCCACATTAATTACACTTGACTGGAAAACTGTGGAATTTCATACTTGACTTTTCCTGAACACGGTATAACTGGCGGAGGACGTGCTGATGCAGAACTGCAGAACGACTGTGTCAACAAGACGTGGTGCTGTTTGTCCCAGTGGGAACATGGTAATGTGGTATTTTTCTGCACATTCATTGGACTGTAGGCGGCCCTGATTCTAGGAAATTCAACTTTTTTTTTTTTACAGCCCAAGATGTGTATAAGCTTCTACTCTGACTCCATCTACCTCCATGTCCTCCCTCACTGCATCCATCAATCTCCTCTTTCTCTCCTACCTGGTAGCTCCATCTCTAGGATCATTCTTCTACCAATGTATCCACTGTCTCACCTGTCTCTTCTGTCCCTCCTCTGAACATGTCCAAACCATCTCAATCTGTCTTCTCTAGCTTTTTCTCCAAACCTTCCTGTCTGTGTTGTCCCTCTAATGTGTTGTCCCTTGACCTCATGCCTGATCCTGTCCACCCGGTTAATACTGGTTGTAATTTGTTCTTCAAAAAATCCTGTTTAGTCATTTGGCATCAAAACATTTCCTGGAACGATATTTACTTGTTCCAACTGGTTCAGGATCAAATCAGATCCAAAACCAGAATTTCTAAAATACCGGTTCAGTGTCGAAGTGATTGGGAAAAAAAAAAAAAAAAAAAAAAATTCAAAGCCCTAGCCTTGAATTTTTAAGTATATCATTAAGTGTAGGCTACACAGCATTTTTAAAGAATGAAATAAAACAGGTATAAACTGGTTACTGTTATTTATAATCATGCATTTATGTCCAGGAAAGAAAATGAAAGGATTTCTGGTTCATTTAGCTCTGCTTTCCAGAACGCGCTTTGCTCAATTTCATTCGTTGTACTTGTCTTGAGCTTAATATATTCACAATATAAATATATATTTCCTCTTTGAACATTACCGGCAGCTCACTTTCAGCACCTCCCATCTTGACATTTAACTTCTTCGCTGCTCTAGAAACTGTAAACACAGTTTTTTTGAAAGGTTATTCTGATCACATTTAGTTGAAAATATGCGACGAATCCCAGAACAGGAGACGTTGATGTAAACAGTGGATCGTCTGAACTGAGGCCCTGACAGTTGTTCCACATTAATTACACTTGACTGGAAAACTGTGGAATTTCATACTTGACTTTTCCTGAACACGGTATAACTGGCGGAGGACGTGCTGATGCAGAACTGCAGAACGACTGTGTCAACAAGACGTGGTGCTGTTTGTCCCAGTGGGAACATGGTAATGTGGTATTTTTCTGCACATTCATTGGACTGTAGGCGGCCCTGATTCTAGGAAATTCAACTTTTTTTTTTTTACAGCCCAGAAAGAGATGCCTTGTTGTTTTCCGTCTCCATCCTACGTTTTTAATGAGATTTTGTGCTCAGGCTTAATCTCCGTGTCCGACGGCGTCGATCAGATGCTCAGATCGGAATGCCGAGATGCGACGTTTTCTGGAAGGAGTGGATACAAGTTGTAGGTTGGGACAGACTGTAGTGTTCCTCCACGGTTTCTGCCCCAGAACAGGAACAAGGCAGAGAGGAGGTGCTGGTTTGGAGGAGTTCCAGTAGAATTTCCTGAGTAAGGGGAGTGTGGAGTGAGAAGGGGACAAGAGGAAATTCCTGTAAAAAATGAAGAGAGTCATTGAGGACGCTGAAGCTGGTTATTTTGATATGTCTGAGCTGAAATGTTCAACCCTGTCCTTGTCTTCTAGGCCTTTTAAGGACAGAGAATTGGTTTTAGCCAGATATCAAATACCTCCAAGCGTAGGAGCGGCACCTCCGAGCTCCAGAGAGGAGAAATAATTCCCCGGAGCTGTCAGGCCGGGATACAAAACAACTGAAATAGTGTTTAACAGCTGCGGTTTTGACAAAGATCAGAAAAACCTCCTGAAGCAGTGGAGCTAGGATTTGTCTCGACCTTGAATACTGTACAGATGACCGTTCAGCCAAGAGGCTTCAGTTCAGTTCGGTCCATAACTGGGACGAGAGGTGGAACGTTTTCTAGACAACGTCCATGTCCACTTTCCCAATTGAACTCCTCAACCTCCACCATGACCTGGATGATTCAGAATCTTCTAAGATCAGTACAGGGTAGTGTTTCATGGAGCAGATGTGTAGTTAAACAAACCAGGCTGTGCCTACCAAAATAAAAGTCTAGTTCATACATGAACACCTCCCCTGTGATATATATATATATATATATATACATATATATGTTGTGATCCAGAGCGGCTCACAGAGAAGATCTGGCATTATCCAGGTTGTGGTTCCTTTGGGAGTCAAACCCAGGACCCAGAACTGCTACATAAGACTACAACAAAATGAATAATAATAATAATACATGGCAGCAGTGGTGGTCTAGTGGTTAAAAAGCAGACTTGGGTCCACAAAGTTTAGGGTTCGAATCCACCAGCTGACAGGTTTCCACTAAGTTACACCCACATCACTTCCAGTGGGCTCTTCACTCACATTATGGTCCAGTGTGATTTGGGTGGCAGTAGTGGAGACTGCTGGGATTAGAGGATGAACCTAAATTAACGAATGAAATGATAATTATCAAGTTAAACAACTTTTTGTGCGTTTTGGTAAAATGACCAAGAGAGGGACGATGAGAGAGGGACTGGAATTTGAATCAAACTATGGTTCGAGGGCCAGATGTGGCCCACACAGCTTGGCAATCCGGCCCACCAAAGTTATAAAGTTAACTAAAATGGAAAATGTGGATGCAGTACATAAGACAGGATATACTTTATGCATATATGTATATATCTTCTTCTTCTTTTCGGCTTATCCCTTTTCTCAGGGGTTGCCATAGCAACAATTCCATCATATATGCATATATGTATATATACATGCATCAATAATTATATATTTATGTATATCTATATATACAAGCATTAGTTTTGTTGGTTTTTCCTCTTAAGAATAAAAAATATATAAGTTGTATGTGTATTTGAGTCCTTTTAATGCAGCCACACCTTTTGAAACACACAAAATAAGATTTTTAGGAGTAAAGTAATGGTTTAAAACCCAACCCAGCATTAATTAAAGGCTTTGTAGTTAATTGACTGCATGTAACCGTAGCTCATTAGCCATCTGTGACACATTAACCCCAGTATTTCCTTTACATTAAAACAGGAAACAACAGAAACTAAAACTCATAACAGTAAACGGAATCTCAAAATCACTTCCAGCTTCAGTTCTGCACGTTTTTTCCAGCAGTGATAGCGTGTGTGGAAATGCGACGTTTTGGATCGACTCCTCTATAACCCTGAGTATTATGAAGTGTTAGAAGTAACCTTGAACAAAATATCACAATCTCACAAAAAAAGGGAAAAAAAAAACAGTCTTTAACTTCAGTCCTTTCTTTAAAGATGGCTCATAAAATAACAATTTAAAGAGAAAAAAGGAACCCTATAAAAACAGCCATGTGGAGCAGACTCTGGATCTCTGTGTGAAAAGGCCAGAAGATCCCGTCAGTTTACAGTCACCTGATATGACTTCATGTTCTGGAAGATTGGGCTGTAAGTCACCGTGGGTCACCTGTAGTCAACACATCTGGACCCATTTACCGTCTGAGGGATCAAAGTCTATGTCTCTTGGATGACAGAGGCATTCTGGGTAATATCTTCCAACATCTGGGTCTGAGTCAGGACATTTTTGAGGAGAACGCGTTGCAGAGCAGGGAATCAAGTCTGGTCCTGTATCTTAAATCCTCTCTGATCCACTCGAGGTCCCAGTGAGTCTTTACCTGACACTGAGTGTCGGCATTTTTTTTATGGGCTGTGGAACACACACACACACACACACACACACCCTACATCTATCTGGGAACGTCAGACTTACCGGCACAGATTTGG
Source organism: Paraplagusia blochii (assembly GCA_016785265.1). Taxonomy (NCBI): domain Eukaryota; kingdom Metazoa; phylum Chordata; class Actinopteri; order Pleuronectiformes; family Cynoglossidae; genus Paraplagusia; species Paraplagusia blochii. The sequence goes on from JAFBJS010020772.1 coordinate 14,918, forward strand.
ATCAGATTACAGCTACATGCCGCTCAAGTCTGTGTGTGTGTGTGTGTGTGTGTGTGTGTGGCATGTGCATGTGCGCAAATTTGCAGATGATGTTGTTTTTTATTTTTCTTCTTCTTCTTCTTTTGGTCTACCTAATCTTCCTAGGCCGGGGCAGTAACTCATTCCATCTGCAGGTCTCTACTCACCCTGGATGAATACGGAGCGATGTTCTCAGTTAACATCAGCGTAGACAGATTTATTACCCTCTGCCCAGTGACATCACTTCTCTATTTCTGAGGCTGGTGGGAAACAATGTCCATTTTTAAATCCCCCCCCATTATGTCACAGCCAGTCTCCAAACATCTGATCCTGACAAAGTGACGGCGGCGACTGCGTTTGGAGGGCGGCCTCAGACAGGTCACACTATCTGCCATTATGTAGTCTGAACGCTGCCCGCAGCAGCGCTTGATCATGATGTGGAAGGCCGGTCACTTCACTGGAACCGCGGACGATGTTACATTAGACGCAACAGGAAGTACACGCTATCGTGGCGGTTTGCTCGCACATCCTGAGCTCGCACGGAACGAGCGGAGGAGAAAAAAAAAATGTTCTGATGGTTGGAGATAACAGGGTTCACAGGACGTCTTTTGTTAAAGTGAGGTAAACCACTGCAGGTCCATGCAGTGACAGTGAGTCAGACTTCACCTGGTTTTTGTTTGGTGCCACATGGTTTCCTCCTTCAAAAACTCACAAAAATAAGTCAAATTGACAGTAAAAATATATAAATATATATAAAAAGCGTTTCCACTTCTTAACAAGCATCCATATTTTTTTATCTCCTAAAGTCGGGATTGTGGGACAGCTGCAGCCAAAGAGCTGCTGGTTGTTGTTTTTAGAGCTTTTAATGACCTGTTAATGAGTTCACTGTTAAGACGAAGCAGCAGTGTTGGCAGGAAGAGCGCCACCTGAGGCAACGTACTGTTCAACAGCACAGAAAGAGGAACGTTGATGTCAGTGAGTCTCTGTGAACGTCACCACAGCTGCCCATAAATGGTCAACTTTGAGGTTCAAACTGTGGCTGATGATTTTCCAGGGTTAACTCTAGATGAATACATATATATATATATATATATGTGTGTGTATATATATATATATATATATATAAATATAAATATATACAGTATATATGTATATATATATATATATATATATATATAGATACATATTTTACTTGACCTTATCATGACATTTCTACATTCTTCCTTTTTCTCTCCCTATTTCCAGGTATTTCTTTTTTCCACATTTCATTTTTATTTCTTATTTATTTTCTAAATTTTAATCAAATGTTAATTTATTAATTTAAAATCTAGCAGTTTTCATTTTTTACCTTAATTAAATTATTATTATTATTATTGTTTAATGAATTTAATATCAGTTATTAACAATTTAATTCATAAAATTTAAATTGTATTTAATAAAAATATATTTTATTATTTAAAATTTGTTTCTTTTTTTTGTAGCAGGAATGAGGTGATTAGAGGGACAACACTGACAGGAGGGTTTGGAGGAAAAGGCTAGAGAAGACAAGTTGTGATGGTTTGGACATGTTCAGATGAGGGACAGTGGATACATTGGTAGAAGAATGATCCTAGAGATGGAGCTACCAGGTAGGAGACAAAGAGGAGATTGATGGATGCAGTGAGGGAGGACATGGAGGTAGTTGGAGTCAGAGTAGAAGATACAGAGGACGGGGGGGACATTTTTTGCTTTGAACACACCAGTAACCGGAGAAGGTTGTCTCAGTTTGTCAGTCTTCTCCAAATGTGTCCCTGCCGTAACCGATCAGCCTTCAGAGTTCATCAGCTGACTTCCAGAGTGAAACCTGTGAAACATGTGAAGTTCAGATTTCCAGTAAATGCTGAGGTTCCCTGTGTTTAGAAACCACATCTTATCACAATGTGGGCAAGAGTGGAAAAAATAAAAAATAACCACAATGAAACCCCAGGATCTGATGACGTGTGTGACATTTTCGACATCTTTAACTTCTCCTTTATGGCCGTGACTGTGCTCAGTCTGACTGACCCCAATATCAACATGTGTGTGTGTGTGTGTGCGTGTGTGTGTGCGCGTTTCCTGCTTTCATTTTCAGAACAAAGAAACTGAATATGTTGTGCCCTACGGTTTTTGCCACTGTTTTTTTTTTCTTCGTCTCCTCTTTGACATCATGGTGATGTGTCCTGTGATTGTGACGCTTATAGCTCTGTGCACTGACCCCTGGCTCAACCCTGGAGTAAAAGTGACCGGCGTGTATTTCCATTTACAAAATGTCAGTTGACAGTGATGCTGCTGTGAGAGGCTCCTGCCAGGAAAACAGAGAAGCTAAGAAGAGGAATGAGGCCCAGATAATGGTCCATGAAGGCAGCAGTGATGACAAAAACCCTCCTGTTGTCATATCAAGGTCTCCTCCTGGATGGATGTGTTAGCACGCTGTCAGGAGAAGTGCAAAAATTTGACACAAACAAATATCTGGAAAGATTAAAAAATATTTTTCAAGTGGAAAACCTTGAAGCGGAGGCTGCTTTAGAAAAAGTCTGTCGTCAAGTGTCCTCTGATGCTTCAGATGTGGACAAGTGAGGCCAGGCTGATGAAAACTGACAATATAACACTGATGAATAATAATAAAAAAATATCTCTGTAACAACGAAACAAAGATACTGCAGCATCTTCCAGAGGTCACACGTCCTTAACATTTCATACAACAACAGCAGTAAAAAAAATAATCAAAATAATAATGATTAGCTTAACACCTAATACAATATATACTAAATATAACATTTATATTATTTATTATTTTTATTAATTAACATTTTTTAGACATTTCAGTTGACCACATTTGAATTCTAGGTGACCTTAGCTGGGGTTGGAAACCCAGGGTTGAAAAACGCTTCTATATATATATATATATATATATATATATATATATTATAGTTAGAATTGTGTTTAAATCATCAAAAAAGGCAATAGGGAAGCTAGAAATTTAAGGGGACCACACTTTAGTTCTAGATGGCCCCAGCTAGGGTTGCGAACCTAAGGTTGAAAAACCCAATTTTGAACCATTAAAAGAAATCAAATAAAAAGAAAAAAAAACTAACTAATCAGTAAAACACTATTTCAGATGTCAAGTAAGAAAAAAAAATCGAATCAGTAATAACAATAGTAATAAAAATAATGATTAGACTTTTCAGGTGACCACATTTCAATGTTTGATGTCCCCCTTCCAGGGTTTCTACCCTTATGTTGAAAAACACTACTTGGAATTGTTAAAAAAAATCAAATAAAAATGAAAGATCAAAGTAATAAATCAATAATAACAGTGCAGATAATAATACATTTTTGTTGACCACACTTAAATTCTAGATGGCACCAGCTAGGGTCACGAAGTAGAATCAGTAACCAATCAGTAATTAATCAGTAACCAATCAGTAACTAATCAGTAACTGACTAATCAATAATACGTATAAGAAGAAGCCATTTGAGGACCACATTTCAATCCATTACGGCCCCCTTTTTGGCTTGTGAACCCAAGGTTGAAAAACACTACTTTGAATTGTTAAAAGAAATCAAACATAAAAGAGGAATAAAACAAAAATACAAAATCAAAAATGTGTTTTAATCAGGATTTTTTTTTTTAAACAAATACTAGACATTTCAAGTGACCACATTTGAATTCTCTATGACCCCATCTACGGCTGCGAACCCAAGGTTGAAAAACACTATTTTTACAATTGTTTAAAAAAAATCAAATAAAAGAATATATAATAAATATCAGGTGAACACATTTACGTTCCTGAACCTTAGGTTGAAAAACACTACTATGAATAGTTAACAAATAAATGGATCAACCTGCCTGTGGATTTGTGTTTAATTGAATGGGAAAAAAAAAATAAATGTGACATATAATTAAACTCATCTCCAATGTAATTGTAGTGGATAATTATAGAGGCTGATGTCAACATTCTCATCAGGGTTAATGGGATGTGATCAGTGGTAAAGACCAACAGGTAGCAGTTAACCCTGCAGGTTCTTCTCCAACGCTGTCGCTCCACCAGGGTCATTAAAAGCACCACATAAGTGCTGACCTACTTTCATTTCCCATTTACCTGCAGCTGAGTAGCACGGCAGGAAACATCGATTTCTCAGAAACATCTTCAAGCTCTCAGTGACTGGGTGTGTGTGTGTGTGTTTCTGTTTAAGTTGTTCTTGTTTTGGGGACATGTATAGATGCCTAGAAGGAGGAGGAGGAGGAGGAGGAGGAGGAGGAGGAGGGAGTGGGAGGAGATCGTTAGGTTCTATATTGAGTTTAAAGTTCATGGTAAAGTCAGTGTCTGATAAGAGTTGGGGGTAAAGAGTAGAAACAGAAAAACAGTGAATCACTAGATACCAGTGGAATTATAGATATACTGTACATATATATACAAATATATGAGGGAGAACTGGGCAAACTGTGGCCTGAGGGCCATGTGTGGCCTGTTTGGCTTTTTACTTTGGCCAACCAAAGGTATTTTTTTTATAGAATAAGTTTGACTTTTAAACGGAAAAAAATTGACAAACAACTGTTGGCATTTTCAAACCTTCAGTTAGCACAGTGCTTCTCAAAGTGTGGGGCGGGTCCCCCCGGGGGGCGCAAATTATTTTCTTCTTGCTAGGAAGGGCGTAACAGAAAATAATTGAGAAACACTGAGTCATCACAACACAAATTTTAGCATAGCCGTTAGTACACCAGCATTGGACATAATTAGCAGAGAGTCTTGGGTTTGATTCCTCGAGGAATGCTTGATAACATTAGTTCTTCTGTGTAAGTCGCTAAGAATCAAACTATATTCAATCAGGCATGAGCAAACTGTGGCCCATGGGCCAGATGCGGCTCGTCCATCTTTGCAAACTCTTTGTAGTACCAGAATTTCCCAATAGATGGCATAGAGAGGGCTAAAGTTTTAAAACTTTATGCCTTTATGCATAAAAGACTTTCACCTGTCATTTATCTTAGTTCCATCTCTCTGCCCCCGAGTTTCCATCGTAATCAGATAATTGGTCCATGTCTGTTCTAAAGGGACAGTTACAACTGTGCAACTGTGTCGGGTCGAAAAAAAAACTTGTTTGTGAACTCGCAACTATTTTGAAGAGATTTCAGTGTCAGCGAGTGCATTTTTCTGTTTCTTTCATGTTCGGTAGTTTTGTAAAAATCTAAACACCAAATCCCAAACCTCCAGTTCCAGTGGGAACCACAGTGATTATATTCTGCTCACTCATTGGATTATAAAATTTCACATGCGGGGGTCATTGAAATTCATCCTCAGGATTGCTTGTTGGTCAGTAAACCAATGTTTAGTGGAACAGGCAGCTGTTTAGGTTTTCCCACACTGACTCAGAAATTTACACCAACTCATGGTTCCCGTAAAAACCTGCTGTACATGAGGGACAGCCAACGTCAGGGGCAAAGGGTGAGAAGCTAAAAATGTTATTCATCCAAATATTGCGCAGGAGTCCACAGTTTTACTGGACGGTGGAGGATTGTTAAAAAAAAAAAAATATTGCTCACAAACCAATCATCACTGTCGTTTGTTTACAGCAGAAGAGACAGTTCATGGAAGTTTTAGATTTCGCAGAAATCACTCAAGCTAACTTGGTTTCAGGGCCGGATTAACATTTTCTGAGGCCTGGGGCTGATTACTAAGTGGAGGCCCTTCATATCGTGTCTCAATCGTGGCAGGTGAACTGACACATTGGCGTCCACAGACGTCCACAGAACCTATCTTTGACGCACTACAGTTTAAAGTGAATTGGTGACATGTGTAGGTTCTCTACAGCAGTGTTTGCCATACTTTTTTTTCTGGTCACCCACATTTTAAAATCCACAAACATTCTCGAACCGAACAACGACAACAGAGATTATAAGTAAATCACAATCGTTTATTATTATCGCTTCCTTTTAAGACCACAATTGGTCCTAAAACTGGACATTGGGGCGGAGTCCAGAGATGAAAGATGGATTATTCGTTTGAAATAAGATAAATGGCCTATAAAAGTCATGTGCAAAACCTTAAATATTACATTTCTAATGCCCTATGACATCATCTACTGGGGAAACACATTATTGCAAGGAAGAGGCAGAAGTATAATGATAATATATATAATTTAATTAATTTAGACAAGGTTGGAAGGCCGCATTAAAAAGCTCAACGGGCTGCATGCGGTCCCCGGGCCTTAGTTTGGTCATGCTAAGTCTATACTAAGATTAAGGGTTATTTTTTCTAATGATGTATTGACTATTGTTACTATCTTCTAGGTGTTCTGAGTGTTTTTTTCATTCTGTTTCCTCAAATGTATTACACCCATTTTAGCCTATAGGCACTGTTTTGTCCCAGTCTGTAGTGGTTTTTGGTTTATTTTTAGTCAAAATGGTCAGTTTTGGACAAATTGAAAGAATATGGCTGAGTTTATGTCTGCTTTAAACTGAGTTTGCAAACAACTCTGACGGTTAAAAGTCACCTGTAAGACTATTGTTGTATTTCCATTTGGAAATATGGAAAGCACCACGGAGGTTTGCAGAATATACGTAGGTCCATTCATTAGCATGAGATTTGTTTTAATTTGTTTTTCTCCAGAAAAGACACGTACTAGGATTAAAGGATCCACCGAGTGTTCATCTGAGAGATGTCATAGAAACACATCAGTGTTGATTTAAGGGAAACAGCGATGATTATCAGCTGAGGAACTGTGACTGTTGTTACTGTGTGCAAAAAAATACCATTGAAATAGATTCATCATCTTAGTTTCGCCACATTTACATTTTTTTTACATTCCCATGTCCATTTTCCAAAGTGTTAAAATATATTTATGTATTTTGTAATATATATTAAATGTATAATATTTAAAGATGCTGAGATTCTCTTCAGGAGAGACAAGGATGGACGGGATCAGGAATGAGGTGATTAAAGGGACAACACAGACAGGAAAAGAAAAAGCTGGAGAAGACAGATTGAGATGGTTTGGACATGTTCAGAGGAGGGACAGTGGATACATTGGTAGAAGAATGATCCTAGAGATGGAGCTACCAGGTAGGAGACAAAGAAGAGATTGATGAATGCAGTGAGGGAGGACATGGAGGTAGTTGGAGTCAGAGTAGAAGATACAGAGGACAGAGGGAGATGGAAAATGTTGACTCACTGTGGAACCCCCTGAAAAAGGGGACAAACCGAAAGGAGAATATATAAATATTTAGAAGTTCCCTTCTCATTTGCAGGGCCTTTTTTCTTTCTTTCTTTTTTTTTTTTACCAAAACAGCCAATAAGATTGTTCTATTCTATTCCATTTTTACTTGATTGGACATTTGAGGAAAAAGTCAAATAAATAATAAATTATCAAAATAATAAACTTTATCACTATAACTTTTATTATTTTTTCTGTCATTTTAGGGTCATTTTGT
>JAFBJS010020824.1:0-10621 GCA_016785265.1 Paraplagusia blochii
TTTTTTTTTTTTTTTTTTCACTATTCTGGACTAGACTTTATCTTTCTTGTCGCAACAAACAAAGTTTGGAACTTGCAAAAGACAAAATCACAGTTTTGATGTGATAAAATACTGCAATCATGCACAAATCTAGACACCTACAATTATTTTTTACATAGTGTTTGATACATACTCCTGTGCACCAGACAGGTCTGGTCCACGTCACTAGGATATTAGCCATTAATTTAACTCAGATTGAAATGTTTTAGACATGTTCTGAGGAAGGGCATTAAATACATTGGTAGAAGAATAATCCTAGGGGAGATCCTATGGAGCTACCAGGTAGGGGACAACAAGTAGGGCCAAAGAGGAGATTGATGGAGGACATGAAAGTGGTTCGAGTAGAAGATGGAGAAAACAGTGTGAGATGGAAAACGTTGATTCCTTGTGGCAACCCCTGAAAATGGTGACAAACTGAAGGAGAAGTAGCCTCAATTTAAACCCTCACCTTATAGTTTCAAAGTAACTCTCTCTATCAAACACTGTATAGCTGAGAGGGGTGGGGGTGATATCCAGAAAAAAAAGATACAGTATTGAAAAGCCTACTCATCACATGCTCCCTATTTGTGACATTCATAAATTACATACATACATACAAAAAAAAAATCCATCTAACACTTGTTGTCTCTCTGTCACCAGAAACAGAAAATGTGAAATGGCACCAGTGGAGCTTTTCATTAACCCACGGTGAACAATGAGCCGTGTCTTTACCGCTGAATGTGCTATGGTTAGAAATATATTGATTTCACTTTCTATTATTTCAGCATATTTCCATTCACACAAGTGACAGTTACTGTCACCACAGGCTTATTGTTTGGCTGTAGATCAAAACAACTTATTGCAGTCATATATTGATCCATGGAATCCCAGTGTTCCAAATACAGAACTTGATAGGTTTGTTGTAAAAACAACACATTTTTTGGCTGTTTTTCTCAATAATAAAACATTGAAAAAAATATGTTCACAATTTTTTTTGTCTTGAATTATACATAAATATATTTATACATATATAATATAAAAAACTAAACCTAAAAGAAAATTCAAATATAATTTGACACTTTTCCTTGCTAACACTGACCTTTCATGGTGAAATAGTTAAAGTAGAACTTACTTAGAAAAGTCAAGGAAAAAGCATGGTGCAAGTTTTTTTTTTTTAGATAGCCTAAGTAACAACAGGAGGGAGCCTTTAAGGGCCATATCGTATTGAGCTTCACAAATTCACATATAACAAGATCAACACAAGAATAAACTTAAAGTCCTATTCTTCATTCCAGAACTGATGCTAGTTTAAGGAAGCGTTAGTGCAGCTGAAGGACGAAAAGATAACATACTCAATCAACGTACTCAATAAAAAGGACAAACCACTCATTGGAAGCAACCCTCTCTGATTTCTTAGGCTTTTATTTGTTTAAGGGCAAATATGTTGCATTCTCCTGTAGAAATTTCTTTTTTTAAAATGTTGAGCTACAATCTGCAGAACCTCTACTTCAAGTTATACAGTATCTATACAGTAAATGAGAGAAACGAGAAAAAAACACAACAAAAAACAAAGCATTAGCCTTCTACCTCCATACCCCCCACGCCCCAAACTTCCTTCTCCCCTGTTCTCTCTCATTAAAACAACTGTTCTGGGATCAGTTCTGTGATCTGACCAGAGTAGGAGTAAAAAAGGTCACAACAGGAGAATGAGAAAACAGTGTGAGTCAAAGAAGTTGCATTTCTCAATTCACTGCTCTGTGTAGAGACTGACATACTGGGCAACATTACTATTTCCCATGGCAACGTTGTTGCACATCTGGCCCAAACTGTTTTTTTTTTTTTTTTTTCACCGCTTCACAACGTTGTTGCACATCTGGCCCAAACTGTTTTTTTTTTTTTTTTTTCCTCATTACATGAAACAGCAAGGTCATAAAGACATTGTTCTAAAGAGCACAGTACGCAGCTCTGTGCATAATTATGATTTACAAAAGTTGGCTGTACCGCTGTAACTACACAACTGTTTGGGTTTTATAGCTACTTCTGGCTGTTATAGAGACAAATGGCGAACAGGTTTAAACAGGGAAGTTTAATGTGGGCCGTACAAAATCATTCCATGGCATTAGATCTAATCGGAGGAAAACTTACTCTGCCTTATACACAATGTGTTTTCATACCCTTCATTAAATTAGAGACTTAAGTGGGTGCTCTGCCGTCAACACACTAGTGAAGAGTTAGTAACTGTGAAATGTAAGTACTCTAGTTGGATTTGCTTCTAAATACAAGTGTATTTGGTCTGCAGCATTAAACGCTTCTTAGTATATCTACAAGAGAGACCTTGCCACGTTCAGACTGAAGTCAGGCCACAGCTGTACATCTATGGTAGTCAAGTCTAACATTTCTAACCATACAGGCCCAACTATAAATGGCAGTATATAATTCACCATTGGAAGCCAAAGTAGTTAGATAGGGAAATAGACTGTCATTATTTCTACACTAATATAGTGGAAAATGTAAATGCATCAAAATCTACATAAAATGCATTGGTAATTTACGTAATTCTCACTTGGTTCCATAGTCTTGCCGAAAGTCAACGGTATGATTCCCAGAGAAACCACACGATTAGCTCATGTTAGTTGCAGTTGCTGCTGTTAACATACTTTCCCAAACTGGGAACTATGAAGTACAACTAACCCTATAATAAGATGTGATACCATGTATCTTCAGCTTATTTGTTATCTGGTACCACTGAAACTCAACCGCACCAAGTGGGATTCAATCTTGCCAAAGAGGTGAACCCTGGAGTTCCTCACCGAGGAGAGAGGGATAGACTGTGGGCCAAAGTGTCTTTTGAGAAATATTATGGATTTTTGAAGACGCGTCACCTCACATGAAACAATGATATAATGTTGCACAGACACTAAAGATTACTAGAGTACCAGGGGCCATGATTGAGGTTTAAAGACATAAGTGACAGGCTTGGATCTAAAGAAACCTGTGTTTATGCAAACATTGTATACTTAGACACACGGACAGCATATCTCATATTTGATGAACTTAGATCATTTCCTGGCAATGTTTTCTTGTTGAAATGCAATATAAGTTCATACTATAATGGCTTTGTCAGCTGGAATGATCCGACCCACATTTGTGAATTGTCCACATATGGGTCATGGACACATAGGTAATTCATAGCAAGCACCAACACCAACACAACGGCCTGGTTTGGTTACAAAAGCAAATTTAAGTGAAAAGTCAGGATCACACCAGCAAAACAGAATTGACATTTACTAAAAACCTTAGCTTAAAACACACGGTATGCCAACAGAAAATATAAAGTAAGTAGTGGGTTTGGACTTTACACTTATCCAGATGAGCTTTATAATTAATTGAGTAACTTTTTGCCCCATAATTGACATTAGAAATCATATTCCACTGCAGCCACTGTATCAGATTTTAAAAAAAAAAAAAACACGTTCCCAGGAAAGAGAGTTCATTCGTACACTGCGGTGCCAGAAGTCAGGCAGCTGGTTAATTATCTCAGCATTCTCCTAAGTAGTGAGCACTAAGTGCAGTAATGATGTCAGCCCTGATCTCAGTAAAGGCTTCATGTGATCGGCGACAAATAAAAACAGAGTAACAAGCGCAATAAATGTGCAGTTCACTTATAGTGTGGCGGCAGAGCAGAGACTCCTGAACAAGTTCGCTGATGCTGTGTTGAACCATATGCTGGACCTGCTTCAATAATGAATGGGCCACACTCAGAGGTTTGACATAATAATAAAAGATAATGAACCATATTTAATCATTTATCCTCCCCCGGGATAGTTTCTTTTATGATTGCCTAATTTGATTACTTTAACACGTTTTTAAAACAGAAATATATATATATATATATAAGAAGAATCACTCACAGTCACACTGAGCTATCGTACCTGTCCATCACTAACATCAGCAGGGTCAACATGTGCAGCAGTGACTATCAACAGCATCACTAATCCGACAGCTGTCAATTCATAGCTGGGATCATTTTTAGTCCTTTTTCACACTATACAGCATGATTTATTCCACTCTGGAACTCTTGTCGGATATCCATTCATTCTTCTTTACTCTAGGTCCATTGCTGGGTTGCAGGAGCAGCTGGCACCACCCGAATCACGCTGTTCCATATTGTGAGCCCACTGGAAGTTATGTGGGTCAGGGCAGTGCAATGCTTAGAGCACCTCAGTGGCAACCTGAAGCCATGAGGCCACCACGACTACATTGAAAAATAAAAAAAAATAATAAAAAAATGTTTAAAGTCTAATTATATCAGTTCATAGGTGTAGAATTAAAGAAAAAGGTGAAACGTGTTATCGTACATGAGCAATGATACTTATCTACCTGACAACACATCCAGCTCCAAATCTAGATATCTAACAAGGTTTAATTTGTCATTCTGAAATTAACAATTACCAATTAACTGCCAGTTGACTTTAAATCATTTGGACGGATGGTGGGAGACCATCAGTGCAAACACAAAGGATCTAACAAAGACTTAATGTGAAACCAGCATTAAATCATTTCAGTATGGTGAAAAGAAAAGAAAAAAAAAATAAACAATGATAACATCTACAACCTAACGGGTTGTCTTGCATTGACGATTTGCAACCTATTTTTTTTTTTTTTTTAAGTATCTCAAATTCAATAAAGCAAGACAGATTCTAAAACATAACATCTAGGCCAGAATGTGAAGACAGTTTGGCTATGCACAGAAATAGAGAGTTGTATTTTTCCCATCCAAAAGTATAGACTATTTATGATAGTATATTTATTATATATATATATATATATATGTAATTTATGTATTTATGTATGTATGTATGTATTTTATTATATTTATTACTATAAGGCAACTGAACGCATAGTTACAGTAGCTGTGTTGGGCCACATAAAACATTGTGACTGGCTACATTTAGCTCATGCCTTCAGGTGTTGTGGTACTGTGCTAGATAAACAGATCTTTAACTATTGCCAACACTGTTGATCGTTTCTGCATTTAAATATGCTATTATGGTAATGCCTCTGCTTTTGCTTGTAACAGTGAAAAACTGAGCCATAAACTGGGACCAGTTGTTCCCTCTTTTTTTATTTAAATGACTATATTATTTTTACTGAGTAAGGACAATATTCAGGTTTTACAGATCTGAAAGAAGAAAAAGAACAACTTGGTTATGGACTGAAGTAATTGGGGATTTTTGTCTATTCTCCTACAGGGCCTAGGAGTTAGTCCTGTGTTGTTACAGTAAAACTATAAAAAAAAAAAAACTAAACAAAACATAACAACCACGAATGACCCGATGAAAGGACAAAAGCAATAAAGCGTGACAGCGGTTAACACTGGATAAACAACGCAGCAGTGCTGGTCTTTCTTTTTGCCTTTGCCGCAGGTAAAAATCCAAAACTAGATCAATGAAAGTGATGGCGTGGCCCTGCGTGTCACCAACTCTGTTCCAACATCTAGTCAACATTAGAGAGCGGCTACTCATTTGGGTTCATCGTAAAACCACAAGCTTCACAATGCACCACAGCGAAGGTCTTGACATGTGACTCTCTCCCGTCAACGCTGGTCCAAACACACACGGCAAACAATTCACACAATATCAGGTGACCTACCTGTCTTCCCCTTCTGTCCGAGTGACCCTCCCGTTGGACGTCTTTAAACAACCATTATTCTGTCCAGTGTCATAATGGGTTACATTTTAAAATCAAAAGTATTTGTTTCCAGGATTGAAAAAGTAAGACAACTTACACCAAAACCAAAACAGATCTGGACTGACTCTCAGGTAAATCCAGCATCCTGTATCTGATAACCTTGCGCCAAAAAGAAAAGTGAACAGATATCTCTCTATATCCACTTTTCCCATACAGGACATTAAGAGAGAGAGTCAATTTGTCAGTGAGCTACACAGAGGGGAGCTGGCGCAAGGAGCATGGCATGAAAACTGGGGGTGGAGTGTTGCACTGTGGCTATCAGGTGTCTCCTGCTCTTCTCCACGGTGATAGTGATGCCAGTATGTGGGGCCAGTGTGCAAATTAAATGGAGAGACAGAAAAATGCATTATTGATCAGGGTAATGCTAAAGTGTCTCGCTCACAGCACAGGATCGAGTTTTAGGTGGAGGGTAATTAATCCATAGTGCTGAATAAAAGCGGAGGAACTGATCTGCATCACTCCTTCCTCTCCTCCTCCTCTTCCTCCTGCTGTCTCCTTCTCTTTGTTCAAATGTCATGGTTCATACAGTGTGGTTGAAGAAGAAGAAGAAGAAGAAGAAGAAGGAAAAAAAAAATACAGGTATGCAAAACTGGTGCAAGGGACCACTGGGATATCTGTGAGCCCTGCGAAACTCTTACACATAGTGTTGTTGCCCACGCATGTCCACCCCCACTAACACAGACATGTAAACATGCAGACAGAACCAAGGAAGGAAGTCAACAACATGTAAAGAGCCGGCACCTGTACATTCCATGTTTCCCTGCTATACTGAGCAGAACAGTTGTCTCTGTGTTTCTCTTTCTCACTTTCTTCTATTTTGCCACAAAGCAGAGCCTTAAGATACTGTTCTTGCCCAGGCACTTTCAAGTGGAATGCACACACATATATATCCATCCAAAAATATACACTTTTTTTTCTCAATATTAAATTAATGTATAAATATCATTTATATTTCCAAATAAGATATTCCAATTCTTACCAAGTTGTCTCTTTTTCAGGGGTTTCCACAATCCCCCCCTGTTCTCTGTATCTTTTACTCCGTTTCCAACTCTCCCCATGTCCTCCCTCATTGCATCCATCAATCTCCTATTTGTCTCATATACCTAGTAACTCCATGTCAAGGACTACAAATGTGTCCACCGTCCCTCCTCCGAACCTGTCCAAACCATCTCAATCTGGTTTCTCTAGCTTTTTCTACAAACTTTCTCGTCTGTTTTGTCCCTTTAATGATACCATTCCTTTCCATGTCTCCTGGCCCTATCTCTCCTGGACAGAATTCCAGCATCTTTACCTCCTGCCACTCCTTTACTCTGACAGTAACGCCCCACAAATGTATTCTTACATTGGCAACAATTGTGAAACAAAAATGCATCTAAAATATCTCAAATATGATATTTGGCTGAGAACTCAAAAAGATGACAGGAAAATTGATTCATTACTCGTCAATCAAAACATAATGACATAATGATAGCCATAACTATTAATCCATTTTAAACTTTAACCCCAGTCTAGACTGAATAAACCAAGAATCAGAAGAACTCCCGAATGGTGGCTTTCTGAACCACTTAACATGATGGCGGCAATCAAATTATTGTAAATGACAACCTGTTAAGACTGGCACGAGGGACCAATTGCAGCATGTCACCTCCAGTATTTGTCTGCATTAACGCCCCCGTGATAAAAGACATTCATGTACATGGTCCATCAGTCCCGACAAGCAAATTGGTGCTTGAGATATGGAGAAAATCTTTCTTTGGTAACATAATTAACAAGTCACAGTCTAGGATGTGATGAAGAGAATGGAAAGTATGACCAATATTTAAGAGGTATCCATTGGGACCAGCCCCACAATTTCTTAATGCATTTTTCCAAATTGCATAATCTGCATCTAAGGACAGACATAATAATAGTCATTTCATATTGATTTTATTCCCCATGCTGCTCTCCTGAGCTTTGGCAACACAGGTCAGAGAGAAATCCATCCAATCAGTCGGCTAATAATCAAGTAAGGCAAGAAAATTCCCACACAAGCCTTGAAATGTAATCTAACATGTTTACTGTCCGGATCAAAATGATGTTGTATTTTTATTGTTATTATGCACAGATGAGCTAATATTATTATAGTTGATTATCATTTTAAAATGATTGTTTATTCCAAGTCAAAAAATAAAGTGATTGAACAAGACCCTGAGAAGAGTCACATTTAACATTAAACAATACAAACTGTTGGAATTGGTCCCTAATGAAACAAAACACACACACACACACACACACACACACACATATATATATATTATATTATTGTTATACTTGTATATACAGTATACAATTGTTATTATCAAGTATTTAATGTGGCTCTGCCTATAATAATGGCCGCTATGTCCCTCAGGGGGTTGAAAACACCTAAATGTCACATAGTTGTGGATAATGTCTCCATTAATGTTAATTTTTGATAAAAAAAAAATAAAAATCTTTCTTAACAGCAAGATCAACACAATGCATATTCTCCATTCTCTTGTCAGGAGTCCATTACCTTTGTCTAACCTTGAAAAATATACAACATATTACATTCGGCACTAATTGGTTTTCACACTTTTTAAAGTGTGAGTTGAGCTCCGCATTCTGTTTCTATGTTAAGACAAGTTCATATTAGTAACCAATGAGTTTCCAGTGCAACAGGACAAGAATAGATGATCTGGCGTCAGTGGGGAAGACAAATCATCATTTATGTAATAGGCAGAAGAAATCTGAACTCTTTCCCTCTACATTCCCCACATAATGGCCTCACTTATAAAAATGAGGGGTACATTTGGTAAAGCATGACCATAACAATAGACACACGATTTTTTTTTTGTTTTTTTTTTTCTTCCCTGTGTTTCGTATGCTCACACACTTGCTTGAAAATGACTCCTAATGATGATAAGGTTTCACTGCTGGTTTGGTGTTGAACACAGATGGCACTTTGATTGTTGGCATAAAGTCACTCTTTTCCTTGAAGATGGTGATATAGTAAAGCCAAAAAAAAACAAAAAAAAAAAACAAACAAACAAAAAAAAATCAGCTTTGTATCAGAGAGACTTCATGATGCACTTCAGAAGTATAATGTGTACAGCAGATGTTCCATCAGATCATTTGCTCTTCATTAGACCTTGACTGAAGTACAGTATATGTCTGCTTCCGTTTCACATCACTTCCCAGCAGTAGTGTATAAAATCATTGACCCACCCTGCTGTGTGTCTTCAGACACTACAAGTTTGAAAAAAAAAAAAATATCCTCACATAATGTTGCTCATGTATTCCTGGACTAAGTGTTCTGTGTGAGAGAAAGGGATCAGCGGAGGCCAATCTAGCACCGGAAATGTCAATTCCCTCTTCTTTTATATTAGTGAGAGCAGCTGTGCATTAGACCATCACTGTCAGGCTAAGACACTACACATATGGGTCGAACACAGCAGCAGAAATGGAGCCCTAAACCAGCACAGAACCTCATAGAATAGCATCCGCTGAGAAACTGAGAAACTAAC
Organism: Paraplagusia blochii; assembly: GCA_016785265.1. Taxonomy (NCBI): domain Eukaryota; kingdom Metazoa; phylum Chordata; class Actinopteri; order Pleuronectiformes; family Cynoglossidae; genus Paraplagusia; species Paraplagusia blochii. Next base: position 9,294 of record JAFBJS010020824.1, read on the forward strand.
ACTATATAATGTAATGTTTTTTTAAAGTTCTTCACATGTAGAATTTTTTGGGAAGAGATATATAATAATATTATATCATATATTGTTACACAATATTGCTACAGTGCTATGCTCAGCCTCAGTAATAACCTGGCAGCTGGTGGAGAGAAGCCTGTAACTCTCCATACCCAAGTCTGGTTCCGTAACCTCTGTAAGTGTATATAAGTATCTAAATATGTATATATCAGACATGGGGAAACGAGTCTGAGACTCGGACTTGAGTTGCACTTAAGTCGCACAGACAAAAACTTGTGACTTGACTTGAGACTTGCCGTGTAAGACTCGAGACTTGACTCGGACTTCGGTGTTATGAGTTGTGAATATAGTCCATAATCAAGGAATTATCTATTTTATCATTTAACTTATTTCACCTTTCCCGATGCGTTTCCCACCGCTATGGAAAAATGGCAGGCAGATGTAATTTACTCCCTTATGGCGCGCTAAGGTTTGTAACGCATGCATGCGTTTTGTCATTGCATTTGCTTATAAAGACTTTCCGACATCCAGTTAGCGGATGGCTACTTGTAAGGAGTGTGGCGTTAAGATAAATGATGCTGGATCAACAATGTCAAACTTTCTCAGGCACTCCAGAACACACAAGGATAGGTCAGTGGGCAAAGGGAAGCCTGTGCGGGAAGATAAAGTTACCGTTAGCAAACTAATTCAGCCACAGTTATAGTCTGTTGGCTAGTTTTATAGTTCCCCACCCCTGACATTACAACAATGGCTGATTTAGTTTAGACTAATGTTGTCACTGACATAACAGAAATGGAAACCTCTCCTTAAACAGCATGTTATGCATATGATTTCTTAGCCTGAGCCCATTCACAGTGCATTGTTTTGAAAAAAAACTTTGATGCTACAGTGTGCGTTATTATATTACAGCCCTATACTGTAGTACAGTACATACAGTACTCCATTATATATATTTTCATTTTCCATAATTTGTTATTTTCAGTTGGTAAAAGGTCAGACCACATACGCAAATCAGTTTGTTTGTATCTTGTAGTATTCACAGAATACATTGTTCAAGCTTAAAGCTTTTATGATGTTTCTTCACATTTCACATGTACAGTATCTACATTGTCTTGATCAACTTCAATGGTGTACTACATACTTTTAATCCAAAACAACACAGAAATGCAGCACTTTTGAGACTTGACTTGGACTCGCGCATAAAGACTCGAGACTTGACTTGGACTCATGCATGAAGTATATATACTTTATGCATGTAAATAATATATATATTTATAATATGACAGTAGAGTATGGAGAATGAAAATATAAGA
>JAFBJS010020824.1:10734-33197 GCA_016785265.1 Paraplagusia blochii
TTTGTCTTATATTTTCATTCTCCATACTCTACTGTCATATTATTTTTGTTGGAAACTGTAATTCAGTCTACAGAGGGTTGGGAACAGTGTTATCAAACCCAAAGGCAATTTAAGCCAAACTCTGTTAATGACAGTAATGGCCCAGAATTCCACATCAATTTTAGGAAGCACGTATATTGTCCCTGTACAATTAAAAGTATGGTGATCCACCAATACCATCTTTAATGTATTTATTTTCCCAAATCTTACAAACCTTTCACATATACACTTTGGATTGCACTCAACCATGGAGATCACATGACCTGTTTCTCCATTTCATCCATCCCTTTGTATGTGTCACCCAATTACAGATGGACCAATTAGGCGGTGTACTTCTGCTCGGAAAGAGACGCATCTCTTCATTTCTGAGAGTCACTCACAGGAGAGCTCAGTCCACATCACTTCTCCTACCACCTCATTATCATGCAGCTATTAGCCATCGCTCACATCGACTTACACCCCGTTAACGGGCTGTCCATGTGCTTTAGTGAATCATAATGCTCTCACACTCCAGTAACTGGGATACAACAGGAAACAAGCTGCCGCTCTGTGCACAAAGTCCCTCCATAAAAAACTGCTGAGCGCCATCTAAAATTAGATAGAACGGGTTCAAGAGCATAAAAGGAAACACTTGACCTCAGGAGAAGAAGGCCAAGAATGAGAGCGGCAGCCCCGGAGCCGCTTGTTCTGCTGTGGATAATGTGTTGCTATGCCCTCCATACAATATTGACACACCAGGCTGTTATCGCACTTGATTCTAACAAATCTACAAAAAAAATAAAAATAAATAAAAAAAATCCAGGAATTGCTCATTAAATTTGACCAGGAAATCTGGCAGAGAGGAGGTTACTGTATTTTACTCTCCTTAAAAAATAAATAAATAAATAAATAAAAATAACCACACAGCTTGAAATGTACTGACACATTGGAAAGCTAAAATCACGGGATGATAAACTAAAGCACCGGATACAGCAGCACTGCTAATAATAATTTAGACAAGTTCATAAACTTCACTGGGTTATTTTTTCTAAAATATATATATATATATATATATATATATATAAATTATTTGACACATAGTGGTTTATGGGACAAACTTTTATTTATTTATGTAATTATTTATGGCTATGTTGTAATCCCCACCACAGCAAGACATTGTTAGGTCCCTTGGTAGTGTTTATTCTGGACACATAGTATTTGTGAATTATTGTAATTGTTTAATTACCCATCTTTAGATTTGTGTGTGTATATATATATAATTGGATATTCAATTCGACAAAAACTTGATTTAATATCTGTTGAAACAAACCCAAGATCATTTTACTGAAGCCAACTTTTCCCCAGTTAGAATAAAGTTCTGTCCTTTTTAACCTTATAAATTACACACTACTTGTGAATATGTTAATATTTTGATACATTTCTATACAGTGTATCTTTGCTCTTTAGTCTAAAGACTAAATAGATATACTCTATAGAGGTATCATGAACGTTACATTTTTGTTGTGAATAAATACTTGCCCTTAACTATTCCTTCTAAAGTCTTTCAGGATTTCATTTAGCTCTTCATCACCTTCATCCGCTGCCAGTACGCAGTCTCCACCACTGCCCACCCAGGACATCCCTGTGTAGGATTCAAACAGAAAATAAATAAAGGACAGGGACAGTGTGAGCATGTTAGTATTTTTGTCATGTTTTTTTTTTTGGTTAAAGCAGTTTAGGAAATGGCAGACCCTCACTTAGTTCGCGGTTCCTTCTTAAAAAAAAAACAAACAAGCAAAAAAAACATAAATAATATATTCGCTTTGGAACAATTTAAAAAAAAAAAAACAAAAACAAAACTCAAATACTGAACTGATGAAGGCAGACTTCTTTCAGCTCAAAAGCTAAGCAAATATTTAACTAGCTTTAATACTGTAAACCAAACTAATTCCGATAAATTGTTTTCTTCTTGCTGGGGGGTGCGTAACAGAAGAAGATTGGGAAGCACTGTACTAGAGAATAGAATTGATCACCCTAGATCTTTTACTGAGCATTGATTTTAACTAATCCCATTCTAATCTAATAAAAATACCTTGTTCTTTGCATTTGTATTTTTTTCTATTACATGTTGTTACCTTTGTTATACAAATATTTATGAATTCATAAAGTCATCTTCTCTCTGGACATTACAGTCCCTATTCTGGAGAATACGAACTCCCCTACTTTTATTTACATGTGTTTACTCCCCTTTCTTCCCCGCAGAGGCTCTGTGTTATCCATAATTTGCTGAATACGCATAGTCGTGTGATAAATATTTCATCACAGAGGCTCAAATCCCGGCCTTAAGATCAAGAATGCACAAAGTTACTTGTTTTCGCACGTCTCTATATGAAGTCAGAAATCATAAACTCTTTGTTGCAACCGTTCTGAACAGCATTTCATCCTCTTGCAGCGATTATTGTCTTTGAAATATGTTCTTCACTGCATGTAATGAAATAAGAGGGGGAAATAAAGCAGGTCATGCTCTTTATTTCAGGCCTTGATTTTCTCTGTGATGGCTTGAAGTAGACTCGGCTGCTCAGTGTAATCAAAATCTGTATAGTTCAGATTAAGAGTACATTTCAATTTCTCTGCCTCTGATCGTGTGGATGTTGGGGCATTGCATCCCCACAAACACACACACCCAAAGCAGCCCAAGATTTTTGGAAGAAAGAAAACAAAGCAAACCACACCTGATAATGTATGTTCCACATCCGTTTCTTATATTGTCTTACAGTCATCAATTTAACAAATGTCGTGAATGTACTCCTTCCTACAGTTGATACGGAATTTGCACTAATGAAGAGAGAGAAGGAATTGCTTTTGAAAGCCAATTTCCTTCATTTTTTTTCACACTTCCTCCGAAATAAATGGCTGCACGCCTCGTAATCCTCATTTCACTCTCCCCTCCAGATGGCAGGTTGGTGGTGGCCCTTTTTTTTATGCCAGGCACTAGGCGACATCTTCATCAATCCATCAGACTCATTTCTGTGTTAATTGTCAAAAAATGGCTCTATTTGTCTCTGATGAGGACACTTCAAATGCTGATAGTGTATAAGTGTTGTCATTATGTCATTAAAAAACCATGAGCTCATTACACCCAGGTCTCAAATGAACACCAACATGGGAATAAATCCTCCCAAATCCTCCTTTATTATGGTTATTACATCACAGACATAGGTAATGAAGTATGTGACGTGTTAATGATTATTTGTTTTTATTTTCCAAAACATTTCCCTTTTCTGAGATCTTCACTGGATCTAGAGAGTGTGACATGCTTGCTGCACATGAAAAAAAAAAAAGTGTCTAGTGACACATTTTACACAAATAACTGTGTTCAGAAGCCAATCTGTAAAAAAAAATCGTGGCCAAAAATTGGATTTAAGTTAGAGTTTATTGCATTCAAGAATGAAGGTGTTTTAGAAGTGCAGGGCAAAAAATCAAAAAAAGAGCTAAAATTGTCCTCAACTATGTACAGTTAAAGCATTATGCTGAATATGTTCTGCTCAGCATATTATAAAAACACATTTCACAAAAAAAAGAAAATCCAACGAACACAATGGGTCTATTGCAGGAACTATCGTGAACCCCAGAATTAGAAGAGACTTCTAATTTTCCATTCTTCTTTTTTTTCTAGGCAAAACTCCTAATATAGAAACTAGCGCTGTCAAATATGTTATTACTGTGTCACTCATGGGCTACGCCTTTTCTTGCTTTTTGACCTCTACAGAAAAAGCATTGAAGACGCACGCACACACACTCACGCACACCAACTGCAATGAGAGGGGACATTTCCATATTCCTGACACATCCTTACATGTTACTGCTGCCACCGAGCTGTGCAAGAAGAGAACCCACTGCATATGCATACATGAACACAACACACGTCCTTGAAAAAAAAAAAAAAAAATCACAACCTCGGTCACTCCAACTCTCATTCATCTGTCACATGAAATTGTCAAAGGTAGAAGAATACGTTTGCACATGAGCGACCATAATTTCATAGGTGGGAAAAAATGAAGTGCTGGCACTGATGCATATATTCACAGGTCGCCATAAAACAATACATAATGGGTCTATTGCCCCACAGGGTGTTTTTTTTTTTTTTTTTTTTTTTTTTTTTTTAGGTTTTGTTTTTTTTTTTATGCAAGTATGGAAACATATGCTTGCATGCACATGCAATTGTTGTAATTTTTTTTTTTTTTTTTTTTTTTTACTGTTTGGCAACTCATCGTAAAAAAGTTGGTGTGAGGCAGGAAACCTGCTGCCAGGTCATCATTCAGCTTTTTGCTCAAGGGCGTTTCAGCAGAGATGGCTATATTTTGGATCAATTTTGTGACAGTCCAATCAGGAGACAGCTCTGCTAACAGCCTGCCATATCTACCTGCTGTGTTGCCCTGGTGTGATTAATCAAAAAAAAAAAAAAAAAAAAATGGACACATACAGGTGATTCAATTATCCCTCATGCCCGCATGCAGAGGAAATTGGTAACATCCTTAAGGGCAGAAGTTGGCTTGCTTCAAAGATTCAGAAGCAGCCGAGAGAACGGCCATCGAGCCAAACTAGGCTGGACTTTGAAATAAATTTCATGACCGTGATAACCAGGATAGCACACCTGCATTTGGTTGGTACTGTGTGGTCCTGTTGATGTACATGGGAAGACAGAGAAGCTGTGATTTTGGAACATAGCCTGTGGTACATGATATCAGGCATCAGTCAGCGCATCTGGGCCGCAGCATCTGTACGCGATTCTGTTAAAGTTACATCGCAAACATATCATGTTAGCAGCCAAATTAACATCAAATGGTCCATTTAGTGGTCGTAAAGACATGAGGTTGCAACTGTGTTTGCATGATGCACAATTCCGGTGCGGTGAGAACAGCGCAAAGCAGAGGAAGCATATGGTCTTTGATGGATGGTTCCACTGAAATAACCTTGGAAGGTGGGTGTATGCCAGAAAAAAAAAAAAAAAAAAAGTTAGTAATAAAAAAAAAAAAGTTACCAGAGCTGAGTACTTTTGATCATAGTTTTGCAAATAACTCAGATTAAACAGAGTTTTCTGGTTTAGGAGTTCGAAAAAGAACCAGTAGATGTCAGCAATGCTAAAAAAAACAAAAGAGCAGTCTCCATGACTGCCACCCAAATCACACCACTCCATACTGTCAGCCTCCCTGTGGGTGGTGAGCCCACTGGACATTTGTGGGTACGTATATTGCTATGATCAGAGCACCTCACGAGGAGCCTTTGAACCACAAACCTTGCGAGTGGAGTCCACTTCCGTAAGTATTGTATTATATATATATTTATTTTATAATGAAATAGCGAGCCTTAAGTCAAGCGAGCCTTAAGCCAAACAAGTTGTGAACCACCGGCCTATACTGATGGGGGATTTCTATGTAACAAACTGAGTCGGTTTCCTCATTTCATTATACTGTGTACACAACGTGTCATCGCCTGATGGACAGATTTACAGCTGGATTCATTAATTTTGACTGAAAAAAAGTATAGACAAAGTCATGGACTTTGGCAGCACAGCTTCACGTACGTCTGCACTGCAGTTTTTTAACTCCCTCCAGTTTGAGCAATGCATAAAAGTTTATAAGACAGTGCTGCAGTTTATAAGTGTGCATAAAGAACAGATGTTTTATCTCTCAGTTTAGGAAATAGGTCTTAATGAGGTTCTCATTTCCTGTTAGGACCCCGGTAGAAACCAAGCAAAGAGTGTTCAGTTACACAGTGATGAATGTGAGACAAATTTGGGTTCTTCTCCTTTTTTTAGCTCCAGCAAACAGCAGCAGACTGCCCAGGTGCCCCCATAATGTCATCCACGGGGCAACTCAAAATATTAAATGTGTCCAAAACAAGCACCGCGATCCATGCTGTCGGGACTGCATCAGTTCAGCAGTTTCGGGTCATGCAAAAACACAGAAAGTGACACCAAGTGTGCATCACGTCTTTGGCGTTGCATTATACACTTATTTATCTATACATCAATTTTGCTAAATCAGCTCCCAAGTGCCATTAACTGTGACTGCCAGATGATATTTTTTCCCCCCATTCCCATCATTAATTTGTCTGAGAAATTGAAATGTGCCCGCTTTTAATGAGCAGAAAAGTCAGCTGCTCGTGAAGGACCACGTCTGTTTGCTGCTGTTGAACAGTTGTTGCTTTGAGCCAATTAATTTTTAACCACATCATTAACTTTTCGCTCAGTGTTAGTTCATAATGTATATTAATAAAGTAAGGATTTTTACACAGGGCTTTCGGAAATTCGGAGGAATGAGGTGATGTGATGAATTTTACATCACCAGTTGGTTTATGCATCCTTTGACAAAGAAGAACAAAATAAAACTTATTTTTTGAAACTCTTAACAACATTACTTCTCTCCTTTTCCCATTTTAACTATGCTCAGTTTACAGGCTTTACCATGGCTCCAAACAAAATAAAAAAAAAAAAAAAAAAAAAAAAAAAAAAAAAAAAAAAAAAAAAAAAAAAAAAAAAAAAAAAAAAAAAAAAAAAAAAAAAAAAAAAAAAAAAAAAAAAAAAAAAAAAATGATCCAACAGTGAAACGCGTCTCCTTTTCCAGAAAGCTATGCTCTTTCCACAGACGCTGGCTTGTGTTTAATGTAATGACTTGATTAATGAAGGAAATGCAGTATTTTTTTTTTGCGACTTAGACCCAGGGTGTGTGTTTTTTTAGTAAAAGCACATGCTGTTTGGCAGTGATGGATGCAGCACTGTGAAATGCTGCCATTTAATGCTTCGTAATCAAAGCTGTGAGGCTGCAACTTTATCATCTACATCAGTTAGGGGGCAGCTAACCTGTTGTTTTTATCTGTCATTACTCAGGCAAATAGACATAATGACTGTGAATATAAGGCGACACCAGCTTGCGGTAAAAAAAAAAAGATGCATCGCAGAAGGAACCATTGACGCCATTAAGGGAAGATAAATGTATAGAAAGTAGTTAGAACTTTATTAAACCCTCAGGAGTGTCCTTCACAAAAGTGTGGATAAATCCCTCGGGTGTCAACAAATATGAAAAAGCCAGGCAACAGGCAACATAGACGTTCAAGAACGGCCCCAATACGGTGCTGTAGATATTCAACATATGAAACATAGTTAGATTTTTTTTTTATTATTATTATTTTGAAAATCCTGACCATGGCTGTAACTGTTTAAGATTCTAAAGCACATTAATCAAAGATTTTTTACTCCCCTCTTTCAGAACAGGACAGTCATTGCAGTTGCGGAGACATATACTTGGGGAAGGCGTCCACTTCAGAGTCATCAGTTTCATTAAGTCGGCAGTGGTGCCCTAGTGGTTAAGGAAGCTGACTTGGGTCTGCAAGTCTTCAGGTTCCAATAAATCAGCTGCCAGATTGCCACTGAGGTAACCTGAACACAGCACCGTCCGCATAACCTCTTTTGGGCTCTCAACCCACAGGAAGGCTCACAATATGGTGCAATGTGATTTGGGTGGCGTCAGCTGCCCCTGCTCAATATGCCCCGGCAACAGACAAGCAACGGACAGGGATGAAGGGACAATAGAATGCTGAAGTGTTATCCTTAAGGGATAACAAGCCTCTGCTTACTAGATGGTAGCATTTTATGTAGTGGTTTTGAAGGTAAAGATTTAAAAGTTTAAGGTTTATAAGACTATTACCATTAAGCAGATGAAGCATTGCCCCCATCAGTGTCTTGGGGCAGATTAACATTAGAAAGAAAAAAAAAAAAAAGTCAAAATTTGTGAAATGATTGTGTTAACAGCAGTTCTCTTGACAGACACCGAGGTAGTGGGAATTGTACCCTGGACTCTTTGATCTCTCTGCTTTGGACACAGGCATTCTGATTCCTCGGAATTCACCGCCAATATTGCTGGTTCAATCGCAGTCTTTACACGTTTACAGCTTGAATAATACTAATTGAAGGTAACTGTGGTGGTCGCAGCAAATAAGGGAGTGGACCTGGGTCTGCAAGGCTTCAGGTTCGAATTCACTTGTTGCCAGTTTGCAGTGGGCTCATCCACCAAGAGGAAGGCTGACAGTATGGTGCAGTGTGATTTGAATGAATGAATGAATGAATGAATTGTTCAGAAATCACTTGGTGTACAATAGTACCCCCCCCCATAAATGCTCAATATTGTTGATTGATGATTTATGATAAAGGTTCATGTCTTAAAATATGGGTCCCCAGAAAAATGGCACAGTAGAGAAACGTTGTCTTCATTTAGGGACTGCTCTAGCCAAGAAGCTGTTCTTCCTACTGTACATACTTCTCCTTGTTGCGACATCTCCCAAAGGGAGTGAGTTCAAACAGTCACAGACCACAGTGAGGACAGTTCTCTGCGACTTGGGCGGCCACAGAGCGAAATCTACTGTTGGCAATTTCCTCCAAGGGAGGAGAGAAAAAGGACAGTCGATGATCTTTTCAGATGTGTTTATTTCTCTGAGTATTATAATTTTGGTATGCCACAGAGCGTCCAGTGTATCACGCATTCTCATAGAATACAAGTATGCTTTCCATGGTTGAACGGCAGATGAGCACCAGCAGCTCCTCACGGAAGGTTGTTTTTTTTTAGAATTCTGAGGAAACGTACACACCGCTGTGCCTTACTCACAGCAGCTGCGGTGCTGTCAACCCATGTGAGTAGGTCTAAGAACACAATTTCCAGGAATTGAAGCTCTAAATCATTATACCAAGACTCTGTGTTTGAACAGAGGGACAGGTTCCCAGAATTTAATGAGCTCATTTTCCCAAACAATAGAACAGAAACCATGTTATACAAAAAAACATAAATGGACGTCCTGATATGTAATTATAGCTTTTTAGTTTTAAATCACTGAAAATGTACCTCTTGCTTAGTCGAAAAGCTGGGTTTTGACTGACTACAGCTGTGATACATTAACAGGAACTGAAGGAAGGCACACATTGGCTTTGAGTATAATAACTGTATAATTTCGCTCTTGTTTGGACTTCAAATTGCCCTGTCTTTTATAACTGTAGATATTAAGAATTTGTGTTTTTTCCTGCTACTGTTTAGTTAGGACGCACGTCCGTCCTGAGTGAGGATCCCTCCACTCTCCATCACCCTGAAGGTCTTTTCCTTTTTCCCTGTCTGAATCTCGTGGGAGTTGTTCCTCAGCCGGTGTGAGGGTCTATAAGGGTAGTGGGTATCTCTTCCTGTTAGTGCATATTGTTTCCTATTCTTGTTTTCATGTGTAACTGTTTCGTAAAGCACATTGAGATAACAGTTGTAATGATTTGGCACTATAAACAAATAGAATTTGAAGTTGTATATTCATGTATACAAACCAACTTCAATAAAACCGTAGTTTCCGAGCCCTCCGTGAAAGCGTCTCCGCTGTCAGTTTGTCGTAACCTGCGTCAGTGCGGCTGCGCCTCTTCGTCATTGACTGTGTCCGTGTTTGTTTTCTGTATTTCATTTTTTACTCGTTTGTTTCTGTATGTATTGTAGCCGTGACACCGACGCTGATCTTCCCTTCGTCCACGGACACGTCTCGTCGGTGAGTCCCCGTCACTGACGGTGTTTTGAACCATCGTTTCTCTGTCCGTTCGAGTCTACATTTAGCTCCGTGCTAACATTAGCCCCTGGGAGCTAATCCACCGTCGTTGTTTTAAAACTTATTGAGGTTTTATTAACGGAAACTCCACCTAGTGGCTGTTATTAAAGTCACATTTTGCTCCAACATGTATTTCTGAGATCACATGAATCCAAGTGTGGTTGATGTGATGTGTATTTTCCACCTCATCTCAGCGGTTTCTGTGAACTGGCCGATAAAAACACCGGGAGCTCATCGATTAACTCCGTCGACAACTCGTCGATGATCGATTAATATTGTGGTTCTGTTAACGAACGTCAGGTGATTTGTTTTCTAGTCACTCGAACCGTCTTTTCTTCCTGGTGTCGGTGTCACATGTTAAAACACTGACCAGTCTTGTCTCCTCTGAGCAGATGTCGGTGGTTTTCATTTAAATCCACATTAGGTCCAAACACTAAGGCAGCGAAACCTGAAGCCTGGTTCACGGCGCAGACATGAATCATTCATGGAGGCAGAGACAAACGATAAGAGTCTGTAGTAGAGAGAAATAACCCAATAACCCAGTCCTGCTGATGCTGATGCTGCACATTCACGCCCCCACCCTCACCCCCACCCTCCCCCTCACCCCGTACTATCAGCTGCTGTTAGTGTGTGTGTGGATCTGGACCTGAATGGATTCATCACTGAACTCAAACAGATGTGTTTTCACTTTATTTGACAGTGAAGTGTCTTTTTTTCCTGGACTGTTTGGATGGACGCTTGGGTCGGCTGATGTTTCTTCTTCTTCTCAACTTCTACTGTTCAACTAATTAAATATATAGCAGCAAAAAGTGTTGGCAGTGGTGGCCTAGTGGTTATGGATCACCAGGGCTTCAGGTTCGAGGTTCAGGTTCCACCAGGTTGCCACTAAGGAGCTCTGAGTCCTGTCCCCATCCGTACCAACATAACTTCTCGTGGGCTCACCACCCGCAGGAAGGCTCACAATATGGTGCAATGTGATTTGGGTGGGACCAGCTGCCCCGGTGACACAGCAACAGACCAGCAGCAGAAGAGGAAGATGAATGATTGAATGAATGAATGAATGATTGAATGAATGAATGAATGCAGCAAAAAGTGTTAGGAACAATTGAACATAGTGGCTTTAAACACAGATCATTTTGGTTCATTGGCTTCTTTGACTTGTGGACTGGACCATATTATAATTAACTCCAAATGAAAATAAGTCCAGGTTTACCCTTTGCTTCCGTGCACGTAAAAAAATTTATATTCTCATTTACTGGAATCTATTTTTATAAAACATATCCTGAGTGCGATGTGTTTGATCCATTTTTATTTTATCAAGCGAGCCATATTAAACCACCTATTGTCCCTGTTTTGGTCCATGTGCCATATGTTTGACATCCATGATTTGCTGAGCCTTTACATCACTTGTCTTTAACGGTGGCACATAAGCTGTGATTTATTTTGTTTCTGAAAGCAGAAACTTCAGGTGGAGTTGTTGTACTGAATCAATGTTCACTTTTTACTGAACTTTAAGAATTCTATTTCCAACTTTGTTAATTTTCTTGTTTGTTTTTATTATATAAGTTCTGTAGATTCTTTATGCTCTTTACACATCTACGCCCCCTGTACGAGCTTTCAGCTGTGTGGCTGGATTTACTGGATGTTAAAGGAAGGACCTGACGCTGTGTCAGGTTTCTCTCTTCAGGAATGGTCTCCATGGAGATGGTCATCTGACAGGGAAGGCCTGGTTGCCCCAGGGATCACATTTCATGAATTTAAACCTAGAAAGATAGAAGTTATAAAACTGTTTGTGTCAGGTTTTTTGGCATTTTGTTGTTTCTCAACAAAGAGCAGAGTTGACAGTGTGTTTATGCTTAATATGGATTAATCTTTAATCTGAATTGAATGAATTGTTGTTGGGTGTGAGGACAGACACACAAACGCAACCTTTGTCCCTCGATGGACTTGATCTGGAGTGGTGACGTAAGGGTTTAGGAGTTTCACTGACTTTGTCTTCATGAACAAGTTGCTGATTTTGTCTGTACAAACACTCAGAGGGTGTGACACACCCACTTAACACACAAACACACACATCGTGGACTGGTCCTGCTGAGACTACAACACAAGGAGCGTGAAGTTAGTCACAGTCGAGGTAATGATGGTGTAGGAGAAAAATATCTTTGGCATTTAATTCTTTGTGCTTTAGGTCGGGGAGTTGTCTTCTTTGTCTTCTTTGTCTTCTTCTTCTTCTGTCTTTGCTAATCCTTGTAGTTGGACTGTAGTTAGTGACTAATATGTGGAAATAAAAACAAAGCTGAACAGTTAAAGTAGTTAATACATTAGAATATTTTTGAACATGTATATTTAAATGTTCTGAATTCATTTACACACAGATTATATTTGTGAAACTTTGATCACAAACCAAGTTTGCCTCCAACATTGCCTTGTCCCTTACCACCACAAGTCAACATTTTCCATCTCCCCATGTTCTCTCCATCTTCTACTCTGACTCCACTCTATTCTTCTCCTCAGTTTCCTCCACAGTCTCCACTGCTCTGAACAGTTGATGCTCAGCATCAATCCTCAGTATTACAACATACTGATATAATCCAGACACGTTCAGTGGGCTGGCCCCCGAGCCTTAGTTTTCCCAGTCCTGATATAAAGTGTTAACACTTTTGAAGAAGCAGTTTCTTACCTGAACAAACTCAGTCTCCTATTAAAAATCTGTGGTTTTCCATTGGTTTTACCTTAGAAAAAAAAACATTGAACTATTAAAAGCCTCCCTCTTGTGGTCATAATGTGTAACTTCAACATTAGATATTCTTTTGTACTGTATAGTAGTGTTGAGCCTTGTGGCGATTTATTTCCATTGTTTACAGTTGTACTTGAAGCTCTCGCTCTGTTTCTCCCTCAGGTCAAAGAAGTCGTCTTGTGTCCAGATTTCCACCTTCTGTTCTTCTGATTCATTTCTGACTGGAAATCGTCCAAGTTTTTTCGTGACGTCTCTCACTCGAGTGCTGCACTATGGTAGAGTTAATGCACACACACACACACACACCTGACTCTGTCATTCTGCTTTACTGATGTGCACGTACGTGTGCGTGTGTCTGGACTTGTGCACAGAGTGAATGATGTCTGAGAGTCGCTGCCATGGCGTGCAGCAGCCGTCAGACCAACGCCGAGACACTGGAGGGCTTCCATGAGGTGAACCTGTCCTCGCCCACCACGCCGGACCTCCAGGTAGGTCAAAGGTCAAGCTGCTCTCATCAGCTTGTATGAAGAAGCAGGACTATTCCTTTAGCCACTGTCTTCCTTCATTTTCCTTCAAGACGATATTCCAGAGGAATGGATAAAGTTCCGTCTCTCTAATCTAGGTGATTGTTTTCAAAGATTTTTGCTTGTAAATTACAGAACCAGGCAGAGCAGCAGCAGCAGCAGCAGCAGCAGCAGCAGCCGCGCCCTCCTGCCCGTCACAGCACTCCACCCACTGCCCTGTACCGCACACACTCATTGGGAGCACACCCTACTGGCCTACACACCTCCCTGCAGGCCGACCAACTCCCTACTCAACCAGTTTACTCCACCCCACGGCACAGTCACAATGGAAGGTAAACCAAATAAACTTGTCAACGTTGTTCGTCAGAATGTCAACTTTTTGCTTAAATCTAATATGTCCATGACGTCCAAACACTTGCTGCAGTTTTTCCCCAACGTCCAAAAACAAAATAAATTCCAGCCTATTTGGTAAAACCCAACATTGCATTAGAAGACATTTATAAAAAAAACAATTCCAATCCTCTCAGATATGACATAATTATACAAATATCATTAGCCGTCCTTAACAAATCCATCAATTTCTTTCAGTATCCCAGGCCTGGAGTCTGAGTCGTTCCCATCTGGGGAGGAGGTGGACGAGTGCAGTGCTCTGAGTGACAGTCTGTCCCGACTGAGGAGTCCATCAGTGATGGAAGTCAAGGAGAAAGGATACGAGAGGCTCAGAGAGGAGCTGGCCAAAGCACAGAGGGTAGGGGGCGCACACGAGTCCATAAATACAAAGTTAAGGATGAGAGCGAGTGCGTGTGTGTCTTTGTATATAAGATGTGTGAGTCCAAGTGTCTGAGTTCATATATATTTATGTTTTCCGAGCCTTTGGTCATTATTTTGTTGTTTTTTAGTCTCTGTTTTAATGCCCTTTTACAGATTTGTATGCAATCATTTTAAATGATATCCTTTCCTGTAGAGGGCAGTAAAGCGCTCACTATCTTTTATCGACACATTTTTACATCCATTTTGATGCAGTTTTATATTTTATATTTTTTACTGTCATATGTTTATTTTGCATTTTTGTTTTTCTTTTGCTGTTTTTCTTTGTCATGTGTTTGTGCGCTTCCTCGTGCATGTATGCGTGTGTGTGTGTGTGTGTGTGTGTTTGTAAGGAGCTGCTGTTGAAGGATGAGGAGTGTGAGAGATTGTCTAAAGTCAGAGATCAGCTCGGCCAGGAGCTGGAGGAACTCACCGCCAGTCTCTTCCAGGTCTGTTCATCTTTTGTGCCTCCTCCTGTTTCCTCTTCTCTCTGAGGCAGCAGCCTGACGCTGACGCTGACGCTGACGCTCTGGATCAGACCTGCAGGGACCATATTTCGCCAGTAGATGGCATAGAAAAAGCTCTGAAAGCATTATAGCTTTGAGTCAGGACTTTTACGCCGTCGTGTCAAAGTTTAGGACTCACTGTGGCCCAGGAGTCAAAACATTTGCTCCCAACTGGTTTAGATCAATGGTGTCAAACATAAGGCCCTTGGGCCAAAAGTGGCCTGCTTGATTCATTTAAAAAACACAAATGTTTATGTAAAAAATGATATTTCATTGAATATATTTATCTCATTTGCAAAAAAACAAAAGTTATTTCTAGGTTATACTGTTATGATTGTTCTGGTCTGACCTGCTTGACATCTTCATCATATTGAAGTTTCACACATGATCTGGATCTAAGATCTTTAGCTCAAGCTAAAGTAGGAAATGGCAGGAAGGACCACAAGAGGCGCTGTTTTTAAACTTAATTTTGTTCTTAACCTAAATTCTGAAAAACATCAGATGGTCATGTTGGGTGTAGAAGGCTCAGCAACAGTTACCAGAACATCTTATTGTATATTGGTCTCTATTATTTCCACATTCATTTATTTGTGAGTTTGGGATGTTAACATCGTTAGCGTCCAAACACTTTTATTTCTGATGAAAGTGCAGCCGTTCTCCCCCAGTAACTGGTCTAAACAACATCATGGTGAAACCTGAGCACTGGACGGTTGGACACCCATACGTTTAATAAACGTCTGTCCATCTATTGTTGTCATTATCAGAGGCAAAAACATTCACAGTTCTTACATGACAATGCACATCATCCAATGTCAACTAAAACATTTTCTCCGTTCTTCACTGTTTACATTTTTCTTCATTCTGTGTGGTTTTTCTCTCTGTTCTGTTCAGTTTTTCATTTAACTGTTTCTTTTTGTGTCTGAAAACTTGAAACAAACTCCTATTACGATGTGAAAGAAACGTTGAGTTACACGTTGAACTAAGTTCCTTTGTTTCAGGAAGCCCATAAAATGGTGAGAGAAGCCAACGTGAAACAGGCCACGGCAGAGAAACAGCTGAAAGAAGCTCTGGGAAAGGTCGCTCTTCTTCTTCCTTTTTATTTTCTTTGATTTTTCTCTGGATTTTTTTTTTAAACTTTTCCTGAAGACATTTTCTTGTCACTCATTCTTACTGTGTTCACTGGGACTGGTCGTCTTCTTCAACGTCTTTCTCGTTCTCCACAGATTGACGTTCTACAGGCAGAAGTCCAGGCCCTGAAGACACTCGTCCTTTCCTCTCCAACATCACCTGTGGGAGAGCTGCCCCCTGCTGGCAGCGGTGTGAAGACACCATTCAGAAAGGGCCACAGCAGGAACAAAAGCACGTCCTCTGCCATAATGGGGACGCAGCCCGACCCGACGGCCACACAGCCCATTGTCCGAGAGTGTAGAGAGGTAATAATGATTAAAACTGATCAGTAACAGATCAATGGAGTAACTCAGTGACAGTAACGTCCCTGCCCCCAGGTTGATGTTCAGCACTTCAATGAGTTCAAAGCCTGGAAGGAGGATCCAACGCTGGACAGAAGCTGCTGCTTCCTGGAGAGAATTTATCGAGAGGACATTTATCCCTGTCTCACCTTCAGTAAGAGTGAGGTACAGTATATGAACAAACCTGTCCAGTCAAACCTGTGTCTTTGACGTCGCTCTTCCATGACCACAGTTTGACCTTCTCCTCTCCCTCAGTTGGGCTCGGCCATCCTCGAAGCTGTAGAGCAGAACACACTCAGCGTGGAGCCTGTGGGTTTTCAACCACTTCCTGTGGTCAAAGCCTCAGCCGTAGAGTGTGGAGGACCAAAGTGAGGACACACACACACACACACACACACAGCAGGGCATGTGGTCAGTGGAGATGATGAGATCACTGGTAATAATATAGTGTGACTTTTTTTTTTGTTGGTTGATCGGAGGCTACAATCAATAAGGTGTCCTGGTTCAATGTTGGTTCTGTTGTGTGATGTCACAGTACGATGTCAGTGTCGACTCTTTACACCTTGATTCACGTTGACTCCTTATTTTAACTGAGGTGAAATGTCACATATTCTCATGGATTTTTAACTGATTAACGAAGAAAAGTGCACTAACCCACCACAGGGGGTAGCCTTGAGCCCAACACCAACACATATTTGTTGTTGCATCTGCACAGATTATATTATACATAATGATCTTAGACATTTACAGCTTTTCCAAATGTAAATCCCTTCATCTGTAGAGCACTCTACTTTTGGACATTCATCCATCCACCCAGCCATGGACAAAAAAGACAAAAGACTTTTTTGTGTGTCTTGTCTTTTTTCACTCAGTTGTAGGGCCTAGGGCCATTCTCAGCCTCACCCTCTCCTCCCCCTTCTCTCTCTTTCTCTATGTCTTTCCATTTATTATAAATTCCTTATTTTATTCTCATCTCTTTATCTTTACTTTCTTTTCTCCACAAGAGGGTGCACAGCGGAGGTTTTCACGTAAGTCTGTCTTTCTCTCTGCCCCTTCCCACATCCTGATCCATTTTCTTCTTTTCCTGCTTTTATATGTAGATACATATTAACTAGCAGTGGCCAACAGAGCTGGAACTCAGCCGTTTAGACCTTATTGATTTTCCACCGCAACCTGGAAAACCTGAAAAATGAATTGTTAACAGTTTGGAAAATGTAGACATTGATGGAGAAGAAGTAAAAATCCTATGATGATGAATTATTTTCCCTCCCTTTATTTCTCCTTGACGTTTCTATGGACTTATTCACTAGATTCTTATTGAGTCCAACCACAGACTCCGCCCACATTCAAAATATTCACATAAAGTGAACAGACACTTTAAGGATGGGTTCGAGACCCCACTTATTTTTTTTCCATGGGCTGCATCTGGACCCCGGGCCTTATTTTTACCCAGGTCTGATTTAGATGGATGTTTACTCTGGGAATAAAAAAGAGTGGGATGTTTTCTTCCAACTTCATTTTTTTGGACTAGATTGTCTTCGATCCAAACTCCAACTTCATCCAGTAACAGGTTTAGAGAAGGGGCTGATGGAGACACCACCCTCCATTTTTATGTCCTCACTGTCCCCTTACTCCACTCTTCTCCTGGTTGGTGACTCCTCTCTCCCTTCTGGATTTATCAGTGATCCCAATCACCCCTGACTTGATAAATGCCTCCTCTCCAACCTTCCTGCCCTGTGTCCTCATTTGTCCTCCACGTCTGTGTCTCCACAGGAAGTGTGCCCTCAGTGCTCAGACCAAAACCTGTAAGCACAGAATCAAGTTTGGGGATTCCTCCAACTATTACTACGTTTCTCCCTACTGTCGATACAGAGTAAGTGTCTGCACTGTACTGTCCTGTACTGTACTGTACTGTACTGTACACACACTGTACTGCACTGTACTGTACTGCACTGTTCAGCTGCCACAGTAATATCCATCTGCTCTGTTCTCACAGATCACAGCTGTTTGTAATTTCTTCACTTACATTCGTTACATTCACCAAGGACTGGTGAAACAACAGGACGGTGAGACACACACACACACACACACACACACACACACACACTCCTTACTTAAGTGACTGTGATGATAAATTTATTATTGTTATTGTTTTTTTGTCACTTTGCACAAGATGGACACGAAAAATGTGTCAAATGTCTATTTTTTGGGACGTCAACATGTTTCACAGAACTGCATTATATTTTAATATTTTTAATTATATTTTTAATTTTAACAGTTGACATGGAAACATTCGTGACTTTATGTCATTTTTATTTAGTTTTTATATTAACTAAATAATATATTATGTTAATATGTTATATTATTATTGATTGATGTTTTTTTTTAACCAGATTTCAACATGTGACACTATCATTTATTGTGATGATTGTTTTTCTACAACCAAATTGTTTAAGCAACAATTTCCTTTATTGTAGAATCACGGTTTATCCCAATAAATGGTACTGTTGCCCCTTTAGTCCTGAGGGATTAATAAAGTTCTAACCATCTCTATTATGATGCATCTTAGACAGGAAGCGCAATATCAGTCACAGACAGTAAACACATAAGGAAGTGACGTCTAATTATTTGTAAGTTTCAAAATGACTCCATCATTTGGATAAAAGGCAAGATTGAACAGAAAAATGTGAAGAAATATCATACACAAATCTATCAGCTTCACAAAAGAAAAGATTTTTTTGATGCAGATTCAGATGGTCTGAGTCACTGTGTTCAACACTACTGTGTGTGTCTGTGTGTGTTTATGTGTACGTGTGTGTGCGCACGCAGCAGAGCAGATGTTCTGGGAAGTCATGCAGCTGCGCAGAGAAATGTCTTTGGCCAAACTGGGCTTCTTCAAAGATGAGCTGTGATGGACACGCCCCAACCATCTCCTCACCTGGGAATCAAAGCACTCCACCCACCTGCGAACTCTGTCCATTACCCCACCTTCCTCCTCCCTCCCAAACGCCTGTGCCACCTCCACTGAGTGAGAGGTGTCGGTGAGTTAACAGAAGAAAAATCTCAGACCATCAATCGGATTCCATTGAAGAAAAACTGTCGCCCTTAACGCAGTCAAAAGCTTCAGCGTTTTTTTTTGTTTTTTTTTCACCCAAAATCCACATCCAGTTTGGGTGAAACATCTTCAAAGAGTTAAAGGAGGGAAATAAGTGACGAAAAGGAATCAAATAAAAGTCTCTACTTCTGCAGTATCATGACCAGCTGCAAGACAACTTCTTGTTTATTTTTTATCTTATTTTTCAGTTTTTCACACAAAGGAAATAAATTGGTAAATCACATCCAAACACCAGACTTGGTCACTTTATGAAGTTTACAAAAATCACATTTTCATTGTTTTTCTTTACCTTGGAAACAACACAAATCATCAAGTGAAACCAAACCATGTTCAAAAACATAGATTTATGGGAGAATGATTCATTTTTGTTAAATCAAACACCAAACCATGTTGTTGATTAAGGTATATTATTGTTTGTGTGTTTGTTATTTGAACTTTGCCTTTATTTTGTAGACATTATTGGTCCAGTGTGCAGCATCTAGTCAATGACAACAGATTGCAATAAGCTGATGCTCTGTGGTTTCATCATGTGACTTGCATGGTGGGGTCACCAAGCTGCAGTAGCATTATGGCTTCAATAGGGGGCAGCCCAGTTTTTAATGGAAACTAAATGCTACAGACTGGCTCTTTAACTGATGTACAGTTTCACGCTGCGATAATCACTACATTGAAACGTGACTTTATGAAGGAAAAACACTTTATTTAATGTTGTATTCTTTTGTTGGTAAAATTTATGTTTGAGTCGAAAAAGGCTAAAAAAACAAGATGAAGAAACTGACAGTTGTTTTTCCTTTGGATTGTGTTCACGTCAGGAAATCTGTACATAGTGTGTGTGTGTGTGGCTGAGTGTGTGTTTGTGTGTGTGTGTGCTGTAAAGGATACTTTGGGGTTTTTGTAAAGTGTGGTTACAGAAAGTAAAAAGACACGTTTTATCATTGGCCTCAATCCATCAACACTTTACTGTGTCCTGACAAAACTAACCTCAGCTCAGGGCTGTCATTTCTCACTCATGTCTCTACTATGAGACCTTCAAGGATTTGATACAGAATTTAGTACAAACTTAACAAATAAACATCAGCCTCAGAAGAAAAAACCCTGCAGAGACAAAAGAGACCACAAGAGGCAGCAGTAGATTTCCAGCTTCCCTTTGAACAATAAGACGGCTGATTTTTCTCGCTGGACTTTGGTGCGAGTGGTTTACAACCTTTCGCTTTTTTGATATCCATCCATCATGAAGACGTCACAGACTAAAGACCAGCCTCTGTATCTGACTGGTTCAAGCACAAGGGGAAGAACACTTTATTTAGCATGATAATGGTGTCAGTAGCTTCAAATGTATCCACACTTAGAAATACCCAGAAATATCCCTTCATTGTCAACTTGACTGCAACCCTCCCTCTCTTGTTGAAAATCAATGTCGCTCTCCCACTTTGGTTTAGTGCCTTTTTCCTCTGAGACTCTGAAATAAAAACAGTGATACCTCTAAACCAACACGTCTGTGTCTCCTCTGTATCCACATTTAAACAAGGTCTTTAAGATAAGACTGTGATGAACTGAGAAAACACAAAAATTACATCATCACTCAAGCCACTGGTCTAGTTTTAATAATTACAAGTTCACCGATATTTTTTTTTTGGACTTGTGACTTAAGTTCCACCAGTGTATGAAATTTGTGTCTTGTGACATCGACATCATCATCATCATCATCATCATCCTTGCTTGGGCTCTACTCGGGCCACAGACCCCAGGCCAGTCCAGGTAGAATCAGAGCAATGAGGACAGTGGAAAACAGGTTGACACCATTGTTGTCCAAGATTGGTTTTCCACAGATTCTCTCTGTGGTTGCAGATTCGTAGCCGACAACTTTTCCTGTGCTTGAGTCGAAACCTGGTGACAAAAAAAAGAAATTTATACATTTTCAGATGCGCTGAAATAAGTAATTTTCCAGGTGGCTATGATACGGCTTTAATGTCCAATGACAATTTTTTTTATTTTTCAGGACAAAATATACATATTTTTTTCCTAAATGTTTGTTTCTTTGTAGAATTTATGGTGAAAACTGCAGCCAAAACCAAAAAAAGAATTTGACCACCATGACGGAAAAAAATAAGATTGTGCCTGAATCCTAAAAATAATAAAAAAAATTATATATTTTTTTTTTATTTTTAGGACATCAGGCACAATCTTATTATTATTATTTTTTTTAATTCTACAAATTTAAAGGAAACCAATTTAAAGGTGAAAATTTGGTACTTTGTTTCATCAAATCTACAAAACTGTGTTTTTCTTTTTCAGCATCTGCATCAAATGAAGGAAGGTAAAATAAGGGATAACAATTATGACTTTCTTTAAAAAAAAAATAACCATTTTTTTCCACTAGATGACCAAAATAATTGTTTTTTATGATTTCTATTGTAATTTTTTTAATGTGACATGCAAACTAGGGTTAGATGAAAAATTTGCAAATGGTTAAATTTTACAGAGAGAAGAAAAAAAAAGAGAAGAACACAATTGAATTTTCCTTTTTTTAAATATTTTTCATCATAAATTATCAACTAGGAAATCAGGATTTTTTTCAAAAAAAATCCTTAAAAATTAGTTTTTATTTCTCAAAATGTTGAAAACTGGACAGCACCACACAGATTTTTTTTAATATTATTCCTAATATTTTTCAACACCTGGAAATTTGGATTTTGTTAAAACATTTGTGATTTATTTTTAAATTCTAACAAGGCTCAAAAGTGATCAGAAAAAATGATCACATTTGATGAAAAACGGAAAAGAAAAGATCATTTTGATTTTGTTTTTGACACAACATGCAAACATTTTTTTTCAAAGTAGTTTTTCAAAATACTCTAATTTGATGGAAATATTTAGAAAAGATAAAACAACAACACACATGCAGAAATGAAGATTTTGACAAAGGTTCACAAAAAATCCTCTTTTAAAAATTTTATATTTTATGAAAAACACGTGGAAAAGATAATATTTAGATTTTGTTTTTGACATAACATTCAAAAATCTTTTTTATCAAAGTACTGTAATTTGATGAGAAACATTTAGAAAAGCTAAAACATTGCAAAAATAATTTTGGATTTCCTCTTTTTTATTGTAAAATAATTTCTTTTTGCATTTGCACAAAAAGGGCATGCAGAAATTTCACTGCATGCCCTATTTTCACTATTTTCCACTTGCATAAAGTTGATGAGAAACATACAAAATAAAAAGATAAGATAAAAATTTGGATTTTCGTTTTTCAAAAATTCTCATCGTAATCTTGAAACATCTGCCCAACATGGCAGGATTCTGTCAAAAAAAATCCTAAAGGTTGAAAAGTTTTTTTTGTAAATTATCAAAATGTTGAAATTTGATAAAAAAAACAAACAAAAGGTTTTTGTATTAAATTTTTCAAAAATTTTCATGAGAATTTTTCAACATCTAATTAGGGCTGTGCCAAAAGTGCCAACTTGATAAAAAACACAAAGAAAAAATAAAAATTTTGATTTTCTTTTTAAAAACAAGCGAAATTTGTCAAAATCAGACATACAGGACACAATAATTAGGATTATTTTTCAAATATTTCTTTTCAAATTGCTCTAAACTGCTGAGAAACACTAGATAGGATAAACTATTGACATTTTTGCAGAAATTAAGGTTTTGGTG
>JAFBJS010020833.1:0-16521 GCA_016785265.1 Paraplagusia blochii
TCACCTGCAGATTATCCTTCCTCCATGTGAGAAAGCATAAGAAGGAAGCAAAGAGTCTGAGATCTGCTGCAGGAGAGTCGGGTCCATCTTATTTTCTTCATCTTTACCTGTTCTCACTTATACTCCTTCTTCAAGTCAACATTTTCCATCTCCTCCTGTCCTCTGTATCTTCTACTCTGACTCCAACTACCTCCATGTCCTCCCTCACTGCATCCATCAATCTCCTCTTTGTCTCCTACCTGGTAGCTCCATCTCTAGGATCATTGTTCTACCAATATCTCCACTGTCCCTCCTCTGAACATGTTCAAACCATCTCAATCTGTCTTCTCTAGCTTTTTCTCCAACCATTTTTACTTTTTTTCATGGCATCTCACCCGTCACTGTTGCTCGTGTTTTTAGTTTATACAGAAAATATCATCTTTTTTCATCTAATTCTATTCATTTTGTCTGGTGTATGAAAACACCACAATGACTTAGTGTTTTTTTATCACTGGTCCCTCCTCTTAAAACGCCCACTCCTTCTCTCTCAACCTTTTATTACAGGATAAGAACAAGGCAGAGAAAAAAGTCTTTTGTTCTTCACTGATCATCTAATTAGCTGTTTGTTGTTTATGTTGTTTATCTCTCCTTTAAATGTGAAATTCAGCACTGGGTTTTCACCACAGTGTGCAAGCAAATGTTTGTGTGAATAACTATTAGTGTCTCCCTTAATGGTATGACTGAGTAAATCTGAACAGAACGCTGCAATTAGCAGTAGCTTCTGGTGTCAGGAGCAACATTTCAGGTCCAAACCTTGATTATATTCACCCTGGGTTGTCTGGGGTTCACTGGCACTGTC
The DNA here is from genome assembly GCA_016785265.1 of Paraplagusia blochii. Classification (NCBI taxonomy): domain Eukaryota; kingdom Metazoa; phylum Chordata; class Actinopteri; order Pleuronectiformes; family Cynoglossidae; genus Paraplagusia; species Paraplagusia blochii. Next base: position 839 of record JAFBJS010020833.1, read on the forward strand.
AGGACCTGGACTGTTAGGACCAGAATCTTCTCTGTCTTCTTCTTCTTGCACATTTTTGTAGATGAAATTAGAAAAAAAAAAAAAAACTTTCTTCTGGACAGATTCAAAGCTGCAGACAAATGGTGTAAGATTATGTTTTTTAATAGTGTCTCTCTTCTTCTTCTTCTTCTTCTTTGTCATCTTCTTCGTTGTCTTCTTCTTGTCTTCTGCGTTGTCTTCATCGGCTTCTTATTCTTCTTGGTCTTCTTCGTCATCTTCTTTGTTGTCTATTTCGTTGTCTTTTTCTTCTTCATTTTCTTCTTCTTCTTTTCCTTTCAGCTTGTCCCTTTTTACAGGGGTTGCCACTGCGATTGTCCATCTCCCCCTGTCCTCTGTGTCTTCTACTCTAACTCCAACTACCTCCATGTCCTGCATCCATTAATCCCCTTTTTGTCTCCTACCTGGTAGCTCCATCTCTAGGCTCATTCTTCTACCAATGTCTCCACTGTGCCTCCTCTGAACATGTCCAAACCATCTCAATCTGTCTTCTCTAGCTTTTTCTCCAAACCTTCCTGTCTGTGTTGTCCCTCTAATCACCTCATTCCTGGTCCTGTCCATCCTTGTCTCCTTTTTTTAAATAGTGTCTTTACAGTTTTTTTTACAGTTCTGCAATTTACAATGGTTTCCTGTGCATTTCCCTCACTCAGGCCCTTCAGTCAGAGCTGAAGGAACGTGAACACTTGGTTGTCAGTACTTTGGATCAAGCTCGACTCTTCCTGGCCGACCAGCCCATAGAAGGTCCTGGAGAACCACGCAAGAACCTGCAGCCAAAGACTGGTATGTTTTTGTTTTGTCCTTATATTTCAACTCCACAACACCATCAGGGCTCAACCCCTTGGTGACGATAAAGTTTTATTCGTAGGCCTGATGGAATCAAAGCCTAAGGTTCTGGTTTTTACGGCGTGGAGAAGGGAAGGAATCAAACAACAAATAGTAACCTCCTGTCTCTGTGTTCTCTTGACAGCAGACAGAGCTAAAGCCACAGACAGTGTCTAGATGGAATATAAATTCACTAGTCAGATGTCAGACACTTCATAACACCACCCAGGATAAAAAATGACATTCTGTAAAGTCGTAGTCGAAGTGGTGCAGCCTTACAGAACCTCTCCTCTGTTATCATCTGTCGCCTTTATGTGATTCAACCAGACTTAACTTTAAGAACAGGATTATCCGGCTCTTTAGTGTTGCCCTGTTTGGTAATGTTTTTTTTTTTACTTTATTGTCGTCTTGTTCAGCACTTCCTCCCTGTCTCTGTTGTATGCGGCAGGAGGAGTCTCAGATAAGTCAGCACATTTCCCCAAAACCCTGCTGCGTAAATAATTAAATCAACCCCCGAGTGTGTGCAGAGATGCCACCAGAGGTTCAGAGTAGAGCAACAAGCTTGACTCCTTTATTTCCAACATCTAGTGAGTCAGGGAAAGTTTGTTGCAATTTTTTTTTATCCTTATCCATGCACAAAGCTGGAAATTCCCTCTGCATGTTGTCATTTGAGCAAGACAAATAAAGAAAAGTCTCTTAATTACTCACTTGATTTCTTGCGTTTCTTCTGCGTTCAGACCACACTCCAGAGGAGAAGGCCCGGTGCCTGGCCCGCGCCATCCGCAAGCAGACCGGCGAGGTAAAAGAGCGATGGGAGCGACTAAAAGGACACGTGGGGGGCTGGAACAATCAGGTGGAGCGTGCCCTGGAGCGACTCCAGGAGCTCCAGAGCTCCATGGACCAGCTGGACCTGCGCTTGACTCAGGCAGAGGAAGCCAAAGCTACATGGCAGCCCGTGGGGGATCTGCTGATCGACTCTCTGCAGGACCACATCGATAAAACCACGGTAGGATTCAGGAATCGATGATGTGTGTGTCTTAAAGAGACGGAGGCATCAATAGGGATTTAGTCCAACTCTCAATTAATGCTCCAGTAGAAACAGCTGAAATGAACCTCCATCCAGGAGCAGCAGGTTAAAGCCTCATACCTGATCTTCACAGTCTACTGTGAATCACATGTTTGCTGATATAATGACTCCCTGTCTGGGTTGTTTACAAATCCAACCCATCACTGCTGCAGAGATAGTTAACAAGCTCATAATGGAACCATTTCACCCATAAATAGTCACTCGGAAATTAAGAGGAGACGCAAAGGAGGAACAAGGACAGAGGAGGAGTAAAAACAATCACGTCACGGTTCGGGAGTTTTGTCGGCAAAGTGTGTAAATGATCTGTTTCTGCATCTCAGATCTTAATCATCTCTCCCTGGTGTTTGGACAGTCCAATTATGGAGGTTAATTTCCCTGCCATGTTCTACTTTCCTGTCATCTGGAAATTAAGTTTCAATGTTATATATATATATATATATATATATATATCACATACATCTAAAGCTATAATGCAAAAATGTCTGATCCTCAAATCAGCTTATTAAGAGAGAATACATGATATGTAGATTATAGCAGTGGTTCCCAACCTCTGGGGCGGGGACCGGTACTGGTCCGTGGGTGAATTGGTGCCGGGTCGCTGAGAAATAATGTTTCCTTTTGGCCCCATCTGTCTATTACTTCCACTTGATTCATAGCCATATCAACAAAAGAACTGACCAATAGAATGGCTAGGATTCCATCATCAATAATGCAACTATATTTGATTAGGAAATATTTTTTGAGTTTAAATAAACTCAAAATGACGCAGAGTCATTGATACAAGACTCTAATTTTTTATAACGCTCTGGTAGCAGAAAATTATAGGTTGTGTGCATTTGGGAAATCCCTGTTGTGTGCATGCACAGTTAATTCGGGTAGGAAGATTTTATAGGTAGGAAAATATTTCAGAACACCAGAAATTTAATTTTAATAAGGAGTATTTATCTGCCACAACTTAACGAGACATTTAACTGGTCCGTGGGGCAAAAAATGTTTGGAAACAGTGAAATATAGAAAAAATATATTTATAAAAATATATTTAAAAAACTCTTGGTTATAATTTAATGTGTCCGTCTGTCACACTGCTACAATCTGTATCTACTTTCCAGGCCTTCAGAGACGAGGTGGCCCCGCTGCGTCAGGATGTGAGACTTGTCAATGAGCTCTCTGCGGAGCTGACTCCTCTGGACATCCAGCTGTCGTCCACCGCCTCCAGGCAACTGGACCAGCTCAACATGAGATGGAACTTACTGCAGGTACCCGAAGGACTCCTGGTCCATTTTTAGATGAAAGCGTTTCCTAGAAAGAACAACAACCACTCTGCTTTGTTGTGGAAGAAATGTGAAATAAAACGCATCAATGAGTTTAAATCAAGCAGGTAAACCTGGATCTCAGCGAGAGCTGGAACCAAATGTCAACTTGATTCTTTAAGTGCTCAGATATAACCCTTGCACAGCTGGTGGCTGGAGACATTTTGTCTCACTGTGAGACACAGTACCTTTATTCTATAACGGCTCTATTTTAGGCAACAAATTGATTTTGTCGGGGTTTCACGTGTACAATATGCATTTAACTCAAATAAATTAGCCGTGGAGAACAGGGACGTAAGTCTTTAGACGTTAAGAAACCATCAAAATTGGCGTGAAATTCCTATATTTCTGTCTCTCAGTCTGTCCAAACACAGGGGACTCAGACTCGCTCTTCTTCTCGTGCATGTTTTATTTGAACACTGCTCTGCGCTCGTTGTTGTGACACTTTGTCTCAGTACATCAATGGCCACTGTAGTCACAGAGCAGCAGTCACACACTTGGCGCTCTGTCCTGCTCTGATCTGCTCTGGGAGAGGAGCAGGTCTCAGTCCTGAAGTCCTGGAGGGGAAAGCCAGGGAAAAGTCTTTGTTGAAGTTACCAGAGAAACAAAGAGAGAGTGGCTGCAGAAAAAAAATCCTCTCTGTCTTGCTGAAGAATTGCAGAAAACATATAAAATGATTAAAATGACTGTACTGTGAATAAATGTTAGAAGAAGAAAATCAATTCTAACACCAGGGATATTTTATGTCTTTATACTCAGTCGAAGCAGCTGGAAAAACCTAACAAATATAGTTTAATTCTCCAAGGTTCAGATCAGAGTTGGTAGACTTTAATATTAATGTTAACTTCACCTTTCTGGCTAAACACAAACAACACAAACTCTGTGTAGATGAATGTTTAGATGTTTTATTTGAGAGAAAAGACGGGCAGAGACAGAAACCCTGAGGCCAGAGCTTTGTATTGTCCACTGTCCACCGACATGAGAGACTTATCTCTGTGTTTGTTCAACAGCTTCAGTAACAAATCAAATTCTAAATGTGGTCTTGTTTGATTTAGTCTCATGCACTTCGAAAAAAAAAGCACTTATTAATGCCCTTCATTCTGAATACCAGAGTCGCATTTGATTATTTTACTGTCATGATCAACTATCTTAATTTTTTATTTTATTTTATTTTTTTTTTTACATTTTTAAATTTTTTTGTATTTCTAAAACTTTCTTAAATTTTTTTTTTACTTTTTTAAAACTTTTTTTTACATTTACATATTTAAACTTATTTTTTACATTTTTTTAAAAGATTTTTTACAATTAATTTTTAAACATTTTATTTTTTAAAGTAAAAATATCAATAACAAAAATGATAAGAGCAATAATATACCAATATGTTTTGGACACAGAGATGTAAAACTTTTCCCATTATTAACTTTTAAAGCCCAGCAGCCAATAAACTATTCCACTTCCAAACACATGCTTAGTCAGTTTACAAACTCAACTAAATGAGGTTGGTTTTTATGCATTATTTAGAACGGTGGCTCATCTCAGCTACAGGCAAAACCTTCCATGAGTGTGAATTATTGAGCAATTCCTCCAATAACCAGAAGGCACAGTCATGGATCTTCCAGCTGATTTTCTGGCTCCGTCTGTTTCTGACACAGGTGGCAGTCGACGACCGACTGAAGCTCCTCCAGGAGGCCCACCGAGACTTCGGTCCCTCCTCCCAGCATTTCCTCTCCAGTGAGTATGGAGTCAATTACTCCTCTTTGGGAACATTTGCAGGCTGGAAGGGAAGAGTTAGTGTTTTACTTTCTACTCAATACCAGCAGTATCTCATCCAATAACGTCATCGTGTCCCATCTTCTCATCTTTGGCCCTGGGCTTCACTGAGGCGCGCGTTTGGTAAAAATGCCCGCAGACCCAGTCTGCAGACAAAGCACTTTACTGTTGAATAATGCAGAGCTTAATTACAGCTCTCCATTGACTCTTCGCTCTGTCTCGCTCTTTAGAGTGGTCATTAGCGGAGAAAGAGGAACAGAGACAATTGGACACAAAGATCGAGACAAAAGACAAATGCAGGAGTGTGAGCATTAAACAAAGCAACACTCCCTCCTTTTCTCTCTCTCTGTTTCCCTTTTTGCTCCTATCCTCACTCGCTCGCTCCTCTTAACGATACAACCATTATTATTCTTTCGCCTCCCTCTGATTTGTTTTGCTGGCTGTCAGGGCGGGGAGATGAAATATCAGAGTCTGATGCCCTGAACAGCTGGTCAGCTCTGCTGCCACGCTGGGGCTCCACCAGACACACATTTAACCCCATGAAGTCCCACTGAGATCCCAGCGCCCGCGTCAGACACACCGATGCTACGTCCGTCTTTCATTTCCCCGGGCCTCCATGACACTATCTCCTCCATCACACATTCCCTCTCATTACACTAGTGACTTAATATTCCCTCAGGGATCAATAAAGCGTTCCCACTCTTATCTTGGCCCATCCGTCTCGTATATCTTCCGATCCGGACTAATCTTTCTCATCTGTAGAGATGAGCGTAGAGTGGTGTTAGGGAGGAGGGGAAATGGGAAGGAGATAAATCAGATATAACCACTTTGTATTGTTTTTGAAAGCATCCCTGGACATAGATCAGAGAAATAATTCATCAGCACGTCGTCTCTAAGAAAAAAAGAATTGGTCTGACTGTATTTATTTTCCTCCTCCATGATAAACACCAAGAAGCTTTGCATTTATCTCCGTCAACGTGTCTATATTGAGTCCCTGCCCTGTTGTGTACATTTACACCTTCTTCAGAGGAGTTTCCATCAGTAGCCATCTGGTTGTAATGATGTGTACTTTTTTTTTCCAGAAAAATATTTTCACTTTTATTTTTTTACTCTCTTTTTCCATTTTTAGCTTCTGTCCAACTCCCGTGGCAACGAGCGGTTTCTCAGAACAAGGTTCCATATTATATCAAGTAAGTGCCTGAGCAGAACTGTCCATGATTCTGTGACTCTTAGGGTATTCGTCCCCTTTCCCATTATCCATCTCCTCCTGTCCTCTGTATCTTCTACTCTAACTCCAACTACCTCCATGTCCTCCCTCACTGCATCCATCAATCTCTTCTTTGTCTCCTACCTGGTGGCTCCATCTTTAGGATCATTCTTCTACCAATGTGTCCACTGTCCCTCCTCTGAACATGTCCAAACCATCTCAACCTGTCTTCTCTAGCTTTTTCTCCAAACCTTCCTGTCTGTGTTGTCCCTCTCATCACCTCATTCCTGATCCTGTCCATCCTTGTCTCTCCTAAAGAGAACCTCAGCGTCTTCAACTCCTCCACCCCCAGCTCTGTCTCTTGTCTTCTACCTATTCCTAGTGTCTCTAAACTATTTCTAGCATCAGTGTCATGTGGTAAAATTTGACAACCATTTCTTTGAATATAAACTTCTTAGTGTGCCACTAAGAGTGGAGCTGACCATGGTGCTGATGTTTCTTACCTCTGCTTTGGTTCTTTGCATTAACGCTGATGGTCTTGGTCTATTGGACACATGGTGGTCTCTAACATCTCCTTCTGGCAGTGTCCTGAAGCTGTTTGGCCTTTAATTTCCAATTATATGTGTTTTTATTTTTTCCCCCTCAATTTAAAGACTCATGTTACATTAACTTTTCATTTTTTCATAGGAGGTCAGCGCGTGTTGAACTGAATTTCTATTACAAATTCAGAGCTGTTTTCCTCCTGTTTGTTTCACCTCAGCAATTACCTTCTAACCTCTCATAATAGTTTGGACCTTCTGTAAACAACTTATTTATAATGTATGAAGAGAAGCACTTTAAGTTTATTTCAGTAAAACCTTGAACAGACTTGTTCCTTATTTTGGAATAGGTCATGTTATAGATCATGACCAGTATCCTGGAGATATAGTGTTGTGGCCAAATGGTTAATTCATGTGACCTTTCCACAGCTGCATGAAGGCAGCTCTGCTTTAGTAAAATTAGAAGACATGGCTTTATATACAGTCCTCCTGTGTCCACACATTTATATATATAGGTCATCATCATACTGTCTTCTTTCTTCTTCTTCCTCTGGACATGTCCAAACCATCTCCATCTGTCTTCTCTAGATTTTTTTTCCAAACCTTCCTGTCTGTGTTGTCCCTCTAATCACCTCATTCCTGATCCTGTCCATCCTTGTCTCTCCTAAAAGAGAACCCCAACATCTTTAACTCCTCCACCTCCAGCTCTGCCTCCTGTCTTCTACCTATTCCTAGTGTCTCTAAGTTATCCATCATACATCAGTATACTGTATGCTCAAGAAACGTGAGCGTTTTTTTTTCCTCCTACACGTGTTGCTGTCTTCCTGTTCTTATATGTGTCTGCACCCAGTATGGACATCGTCCCACATTGTTTTAATGCTCATTTCTACAACTCCAACTGGACTCTTTGTTTCCCGCTCTGGTTTTGCTGAATCAGGTCAAGCAGCAGGATTTTCTTTCCCAGCATCCGTGGGAAGTTCTGGTGGGTTGTTAGAGACCCAGACAGCTCCCCTGCTCCTCGGGATGTGTCAGTTTTCTAAATTTTAAGGACCTCATTATCCCAAAATCATGCAACTCACATCGGCGAAATGCTGACTAACCAAACCTGAGTGTGCTCTGGTGTTTAGTGAAGAACTTTGGGTCTAGCAGTTCTCTTCTACTTTCCTTTCCCCCTGTTTTGTCTCCTCTCACCACCTCAGTCTTAGTATTTGGAGTCACTTAATTCATCTAACATCATGTTGGTCTTTGTCAGCATGTGACGTTATATTATATAAACAGTTCAAAGGTGATGGGTCGTGTAGGAACAGTTAAGAATGAAAGCTGCTGACGCCACAACCCGCTGTAGCTACTGTATCACTTCTGACTTCCTTGAACCACATCTGACTTCACGTCTTTTCTTCCTCTCAGAAGAATAACTCGACCTCTGATCATTATTTAAGTTAAAGAATCTTGAAAACTTGATCCAAACTGACATTTCTGTAACGGACAGAAAGAAAAGACTAGAGAGAATGTTAATAAAGCCGTAATAGATGACTGACTCTGACATTCCTCCTTAAATATTCCCATTTTTTTCAAACAGAATGGCAATTTAGTAGGAATTACTGAAGGAGTTACCATTTTTGACCTATGATACACATTTTATATAATGTAATAAATCATGGATTTTACTTGAACACATTGATAAAAGGCTACAGACACTAAAAAAGACTGAAATATTTTTAACAGTCAATATCTTTCTGGACTTTATCTTTACCTTTAACTGCATTAATGAACAGATACATTTTTTGCAGTAAATCAAAGTTTTAATGAATCTAAGTGTTTCCTGTCATATTGGCTTTTAGAAAGAAAAAGGGTAATAATTTTTTATCTGTCTTTGGTCTTTTTTAGTTTGAAAGTGTAAATCTCTGGCCTCTCCATCTCTAGTGCACTCAGAAATACACAAACACACACTCCATTTGCACTTTGACAAAAGGAAAACCTTCTAAATCCATGTTTAATCACAGGTTGCATTCACTGCCGTGACATCTTAGGAACATCAGCCTGGGTTGGTGACACATCCGTTCCCACTGTCTCCTCCTCATCTGCTATTTCCATCTCCTGTCCCGTTCCACATCTTTTCTTCTGACCGACAAAAGAGCCTCTGATTAAAACCCCACCTACAATGATGGAGCGCATTGAAGAGCAAAAGATAAAATAAAACGATGAATCAGACATTGTGATGCAGCAGCCCCTCAGTCTGTATCAAGTCTCAAGGGGGTTTTATGGAATAAAAAAATTCCGACATACTTTCTTATCACATACAGTCTTGCTTCCCCATCATATCTGCTTGGAGAAGTTGTGAACATCATCCAGGAACCTGTCCAAGAAAATGGCAAAGCAGGAGACTGATGTAAATGGTAGCAGAGTCCAATTTCATTCAAGAGCAAAGAATGTCAAAGGGAGAAGAGAAGAAAGAAGGAAGAGAGACCGATGTCTGGTGGTAACTGCAGACGCTTATAAGCCCTGATCGCAGTCTGACAGGTGTCTGTGAGGGAGGGAAGAAAGAACCTTAAATAGGTCTCCTGCTTATTTTGGTCTCTTTGGAGATCCAGATATGTCAGTAATCATTCATCTGCTCACTCATTATTATTCCTGGCAGTGGTTGAGTGTTTGACAGTGACAAACTCCCGGCAGCACAGAGAAGTGTTGTGTGGAAGTGTCGTCTGGTTCCCAGCCAAACGGATATGGAATAAATTCACTCCTCGGCCAGGATGGAGGAGATTCCACCAGGATGAGTCTGAGAGGAATTAACATTGGACTTAACGGAAGTTTTAAGCACAGTGAAGTTTTCAACTTACACTGGGACTAATTAGAAACTTCTTCAAAGAAAATGTCAGTCAAGAAAGGAGAGACAGTCTTTGCTGAGCTTTAATTCAGAGGCAATTTTTTCTACTTGCTCTTGTATTCAAGGGCAGTTGGTGGCCTAGTGGTTAAGGAAACAGACTATGGTCCACAAGGTCCCTGGTTCAAATCCCTCTAACCCCAAGGTACCACTACGATGATGTGTAAAATGCAGAGAAAAAGACGAACATCGTTATCCTTAGTTGGAAATGATGTTTTCCAATTTTATTTTTTTATTTTGTAGCAGAAGTTGTTGCCCTACACAATCTCCCATGTGACCTACCGCAAGATCTGAGTTTTTATGTTGGTGACCATACCAGAGGGAGGTGCAGTCTCTCTAAAAATCCTGTGGTGTCTGTCAGTCTATAAAAGAGGAGAGAAATGCTGTAGATCCAGATTTTTAGACACAATTTCATCTCAATTCCTGTCAATCTGCTGCGATAACTTCAAATTCCTCCCAACATTTTTACGTAAGGATCATTACCAGAGTGTCAGACACCAGACTAACTCTACAAATGTTCATCTTCTCTCCATCTTCTCTAATAAACAGCAGCAGTTTGAAGCATGGAGAAATGTCAAAAAGCCTGGGTCACTATTAACTTTAAAGTAGCAGTTTTCTGGTAAATGAAGAAAATAGAAAATTGTTGATATTTATTAACTGCACTCAGTGACGTATGCTATATTTAAACAACTTTTTACCCATTTTTTGACTTCTTTTGATGATGTTTGTGAAAGAGAACGTGAACCCAAGACACTTTTAGTCACACGTAAAGAACTTTCTTTTTTGTTAGACCTTTAACTCCCATATTTTCATTTTTACAATCTTATATTTTGGAAGAGACACACGTTTAAAAGCAAGAAAGCTTATTAATATGGCTGCATAAATTGTTCTATTTATGTCGTGTTAAATTCTAAAGGCGAAGTTGAGACATTTGTCAGACTATTTGTATCAGCTTTTCAAAGCTTCAATCCACAATGTTTTACTAGAGTCGCTCTCGCTGATGTAAATCAGTGCCGTAATAAAAGCCAGTGGGAGCAGGAGTAAAGTGTCAGATGTGAAAACCAGCCATATTTAAAATTCCCAACATTCTGTCGAGCTTCACCAGCAGTGGGTTTATTTTCCCGTTCCCGCTCCTGCATTAATATTCCCTGATGCTTCTCCGCTCGCCTATAAATATTTCCCATCGTCTTGGCTGAACTGTAGTGTCTTTGTAGTAAATGTGACATTGCTTTTTTTTTTTTTTTTTTTTAAACCATCTTCAGGACAACAAAAGGAGCGCTCCACTGCTTCAAAGTCAAAGACATGAAGGCAGGAGTTGAAATTGATAACTGTGTCCACCTCATTATGGCTTTCATCAGCAGTTGATCCAGTTATGACCTGAATCTGTCTGATCTTCCTGTCTGTCTTCTGCTGCTGCACAGACACTGGACAGAGTGGACGCTCCATTATGTGGATATCAACTCTGTGTCTGGGTTTCTTACATGTTTATTGCCAGTTTATTGCTAGAGATGTTCCAAAAATACATCACATTATTATATGTCCAAATCATCTTAATCTGGTGTCTCTGGCATCTCAATCTGGGGCACAAATATCACCAGGCAAATTAATTTTCTGGTCAGAATCTTCTTCTCTCCATCTTCTACTCTGACTCCAACTACCTCCATGTCCTCCCTCACTGCATCCATCAATCTCCTCTTTGTCTCCTACCTGATAGCTCCATCTCTAGGATCAATATTCCACTAATGTCTCCACTGTCCCTCCTCTGGACATGTCCAAACCATCTCAATCTGTCTTCTCCAGCTTTTTCTCCAAATCTTCCTGTCTGTGTTGTCCCTCTAATCACCTCATTCCTGATCCTGTCCATCCTTGTCTCTCCTAAAGACAGTCTCAGCATCTTTAACTCCTCCACCTCCAGCTCTGTCTAATTTTATGTCCTGAAAAATGTTGGCCCTTGGACAAATATACCACTGCTATATGTTAGAAAAACATGTCTTAACATGTAGTGGACAAATGCTGCGTTGACAGTACAGTAATGTCCAAGTATCAGCTCCGCCTGTGTAAACAGTTCGACCACAGGATGAAATAGTAATGAACATCCACAGATAAGTGCCGACTGCTGACTTCTGTTTTTCCACCTCGCCTTTACTGTCAGCACTCGTCTGTTACTTCCTGTTTCCTGACAGCTTGAGTTGAAGCCATCAGAAACCACAGGGGAGCCAATGAAAATCTTTAAAAATATATATATTCCTCAACATAAAACCCTGATCACGGCCTCTGACAGGCAGGTGGCTCCAGGAAATCCCCACCGGGTGTGCTGTTTGTGCCTTATTTTGATTGGCAGCTGCTTTTTTTCAGGTTTAATCCCCCTCAGCTCTGATGGGATTTATTTAACTGAAGCTGTCTTATTTTGGAAGGGCTTTACCCTGAAACAAAGTTCTTTATGTCTGTCTATATAACTCTGCAGAGACTGATGTTGTACTTGGTTGTTGTTGTTTTTCAGTCACCAGACACAGACGACCTGCTGGGACCATCCAAAGATGACAGAACTTTACCAGTCCCTGGGTAAGACTGTCGGAACGACAAATGAATCTTTAAAAGTTTAACAAAATAAAAGCAAGCAAGAAAAGAAAGTAAAGATTTTCTGTTGGACATGTTGTTTTCTCACTCTATTTAAGTAATTCTTGACAAAACAAATGAGGCGTCTTAAAGTGCTGCCCCCTGCTGCTCACAGTGGGTACTCCTCTGTGGTGACCTGTGCGGCTGCTCTTTAATACGCTGCTGGATGAGTAATAAGCTGTGAAACTTAAGGAGCATTTAGCATCGCCCGCAGCTCAACAAATACTTGAAAAGTCCAGAGAGAACACGTCAACCGACTCAATTGCACGCTTCCCATTAGCAGCATCCGCCCCCTCCTCACCTTCGCTGCCTCCACCTCCACAGACGATCTCCGACCTGTTTTTTTTGCTGTTGCTTATTATGAATAATTTTTTTTTTTTTTAATCCTGTTCAGGCGACCTTAACAACGTGAGGTTCTCAGCGTACAGAACAGCCATGAAGATCCGCAGACTACAGAAGGCCTTGTGTTGTGAGTAACACACTTGAGAACATGAAGCTGCATTTAACGTTGACCTTCTGCTGGTCCTCACCCAGTTCCTCCCTGATGCCGTTGAGCCTCAGTAGAACCCAGGTTTAGTTTTTTTTAAACTGAAACTGACAGCAGTGCAGCTGAGTCGGTAACAAACTCTTTACTGCAGCTTCTGTTGTTGTCGTCGTTCAGTGCTTTTTGGATTTTGGGAATCCTTCTCCAGGACTTGATGGCAGAGCAGCAGAGGAGATCGAATATTTCACCTTCAACTCCCAACTCTGTGTGTCCGTAACATGCACAACTGCAGCTGCAGCCGATGTGTTTTAGTCTGTTGAGCTGCAGCAGGGTGAATTTTTATTTTTATTTTCATTCCTTTTGTTTTTTTTTCTACTTTTAACACAATGGCTGCTGTTTCCTCACTTTGTAATTGATGTCCCGATGATGAAGGCGGCTGTTTTCTCTAGTCTCAGGTGGCCGATCAGTCCCATCTGTGCTCCAACACACACACAGACACACACAGACACACACAGCAGGTGTGTAAACACCACCATTCCTGGGAGGTTTCTGCCTCCACGGTGGCAGCAACTTGGGGACAGCAGGGTGTAATAATGGTGACAAATGTTAACTATTATTCAGCTGTTGACCCTGTTACATCTCACATTAGGCTCATAGCTCATTTACATTAATCTGTTAGTGATCAATGGTCCAGTGTGGACCTGCAGTATGAGTCCAACAGGGTTTTTGTCCAATATATAGTGATTTTCCTGGACGACTGTTCATGGTTTGAAGCATTTTTTAGTTTGATAACGAGTCTGAAAATGATTTTTTTTCTCATATCGCCCGGTTGTGTGTTTTAGAGGGAACGCATTAGGCTGAGTGATTTTGACTCGTGGCGGTGCAGTTTAATATCCTCCATTAGATTAGAGCTCTCCCAAAGCTGCTCTGCAGTGCATGTGCATCTATCTCAAAAAGATCTATAGTTATTAGTTATTAGCCTCAATGTAATCTTCGCTCAAGGAGCTGGACACGCCCCGGTGCCAGGACTCAACAACTTTGACTCCATAATCTGGATAATTGGGTTTGTGCCTGCGGGTTGGAGCCACGCAAACCTCTCAGCTCCATATCTGCGTGCGTGAAAAGGGGAGGAAGAAAAAGTTCTGGGTTCCTGACAGCACATCTGCCCTGCCTACACACATACACTTCATTAATAAGTTCTGTCTGAGGAGCAGGGAGTAACACATGAGACAGGGAGCTGCAGGGGAGGTGACAGACACGGGGCAAACACAGGGAGGGAAGAGGCGGAGGTGACGGGGATGAAGTTTGAGGAGTCAGAGATGAGTCTCCAGAGGAGAGATGGGGAAAGTACGGAAAGACGTCTTTTGGACGTCTTCCATCACTGTACCTTCATCGAACAAAGAAGATCAAGTCCACCATGACCCTTCGCCCAATGGTGCACTCCCCCTAGTGGCAGTTAGGGCTCCTAGCACATCATCAGAAGCTGATTTTAAAAAACTCATTATTCATGAATGCAAGTTTTTTTTCTTTGTGTCAATTTTTTTTGGTATTTCTCCAGTTTTTCCCCCTGTGTTTTGGGTCTGTTTATGCAGAAGGTTGTTGTCTTTAATGAGGCGTTCCTCAGGGACTTGATTAGCCTGTTTTTTGTTGGGTTTTATCTGTTGTTCTCTCCTGTAATCTCAAGATACTTACAATAAGTGCAAGTGTCAAGGATCAGTTGGAGGAGGGATTAACTGTAGCATTTGTTCAAAACATATTTTCTCACTGAAAATCAGATAAAACTTCAAGTAGGGATGTCAAATTGAAAACTAACATTAGTGTTTTTCTAGCATCTTGTTTTTTCTGCCCAGCATTTTGATTGCAAGGTTGCTAGTGACGGCTCTTTTGTCTCCTGCGTTGTCTGTCCACAGTGGACTTGTTGGACCTCCACGTGGCACAGAACACCTTCGAGCAGCACAAGCTCACCAACAACAATCAGCTGCTGTCCGTTCCTGACGTCATCAACTGCCTGACGTCCATCTACGACGGCCTGGAGCAGGAGCACAAGGACCTGGTCAATGTCCCGCTGTGCGTGGACATGTCTCTCAATTGGCTGCTTAACGTTTATGACACGTAAGTAAAATATGTAAAATATCTCACCGGATGAGGGGAATAATCTGTTGCGGTGCTGTTGGTACATAATGGCGAAGGTGCAGCATATTTTTAGATTCATACATATTCAGTCAACATGATGCAGCAGGAACTGAGCCCAGTTAGCATGAAAAGTGCTGTTAGCTGCCGTGTCTCTGTGGGAATAAATGTTCAGTACAGACACGCTCAGGTGCAGGATGTTGTGCACTGGCCCTGGGAACACAAACACCAGTGTTCAGCCACAGATTCACGTACGTGTGTTGAGCTGCCATGCGTGGAAGTTCTTTAACTTTTGGCCACACAAAGTGTAATTCAAGTCTGGGCAGTGATCCTGATAAAAAACAACTATAGTTGACTTTATTTAGAGACTGAATTGCGTGCAAAGGAAATACATACGTCTGGTTTCAGGAAAAATTCTGAAAGTCACGCACTTCAACCTGCTGTAGATCTTTTCAACACTTTCAACATTCATCGTTGTTTCTTGTCTGACCTTGGTGTGGCCTCTCTGTCACAAGTCCAAAGTCTTCTCCAACTTTTTTTGCACCACGGACCACTTAAATGTCCGGTACTATTTTCACGGACCAATCATTGAGTTGTGGCAGATTAAAACCCCTTAATAAAATGAAATTTCCAGTGTTCTGAAATATTTTCCTACCTATAAAATATTCCTACCCGAATAAACAGGGATTTCTTAAGTGCACACAGCCTATAATTTTCTCCTACCAGACCGGTATAAAAAGTTAGAATCTTGTATCAATGACTCTGCGTCATTTTGAGTTTATTGTTGTTGTCTTCACTGAG
>JAFBJS010020844.1:0-44846 GCA_016785265.1 Paraplagusia blochii
TCTCAAAACCAGAAAAATATAAATTTTCACAATTTTAACCACAAAAATATTAATAGCTAAGTATTTTAAGACAAATGGATGCATTTTTAGTCATTTTTGAAAAACTTTTATTTTTGGAGATTACTTCTGGATGACCACTGTGAAATACTGTCCTCATAAGAGGACAGTGAAAATGTAGAATTTCCTGGTTTGGAGACTAGTGATCACTGTGAAATTCTGTACTGATAAGATCCAGAAGTATTCACCAAAATTAAAAGTTTCTCAAATATTACTAAAAATGCATTCATTTGTTTCAAAAAAATTAAAACATTAAAATATAGTTTTAATGGTATAAGTTTTCTTAAGTTACTTAAAAAGTTCTCAAATTCTCAAGTTTCTTGTGCCCAAATGTAATGTGAGTAAATGCAATGTAAAAAAATAGGTTTTTATGATTTATAAATCATACAAAATTGTACGTCAACCAATCTGATAAGCTGATAAAAGTATATTTTCTACAGGTTGGAGATGTCAACAGACATTTGTATTTGCAAGACCTGTACGTCTGTGAGACAGATGCTGATCCTGCAGTTAGGTATGAATTGTTTAATTTTTATATAAAATTCTGTTGTTGCTAGGATTACTATATGTAAATGTAGTAATGTTTTACCCGTGTTTATAAAACAAAAATGTATACTTAATTGTTGTAATTGTTGAATGTCTGTGATATCCCTCCACCTTGCCTCAGTGTATCCCAGTTTGCCTGCCACATATCTGGCTGCAGTGCGGTCTTTACAGCCCTGGAGGAGTACGAACACCACTACAACTCCCTTCACAGACATGTCTGCTGCTCCTGTCGTCGATCTTTGCCCAGTGCTCGGCTCCTGGACATTCACATCCAGGAGTGGCACGATTCTCTCTTCACTATCCTTGCCCAGAGGCAAGACATGGTGAGCTTACTGGTGATGTATTTGTTTAAAAAAAACTGTAAGAATGATACAATAGAGTCTAAAGTATTTTCTTTCTGACTGTGACGTCATACTGTGCAGTACCAGTGTTTGGTGGAGGGTTGTGGAGAAAAGTTCCGAACCAGTCAACACAGGAAGGACCACCTTGTAAAAATTCACAAGTACCCTCCAGACTTCAGATTCGACAAACCCAAAAAGGACAGAAGGTAAGACTACATTTTTACATTTTGTCCACTAGATGGTGGCATGAAACCAATAGTTATTCTAAGCCGGTCGTGACGAAATCTTTAACTAAAATTAAACATTTTACCACTGTATAAATGCGGTTTAACGATGATTAAATTACTTTACTTTACTTGTCTGGTTAATAAGGTTAAAACTTTAGGAATAGCTGTAATTCTCTAATAAATGTGTTATTTTTCGTTTAATTTAGTTAATTAACTAGTTTTTACACTAGTTTTTAGTTCCAATATGTGTCTAAAAAGGTCTTGCCTCTGTATGCTTCTCATTAGAAGGCAAACAAAGTAATGTAGTAAAAACAAAATTAGAAAAGAAAATAAGCAAAATTATCATGATTAACGAAATAACTATTTCAAGTATTGGTAACAGGCTGCCACTGAGTCTAAAACATTGGGTTTTAACAATTTGTATTATTTGAATATTTTTTACCCTGCGATTTTTACCTATACAGAGCGAAGGAGACGACGAGACTTCAACAGAAAGACACCGAGATGGAGGTGATGGAGGACGTGTGTGACTCCGAGGGTGTGTGTCCGGTTGTGTTTGACGTCGTGTCCCATCATGCGGAGTCTGGAGAATCCATGGAGACGCAGGTGTCTGAAAAAGAAGCTAATGGGAGGTTGACCCATGGTTTGGGCACCGAGCAGCCGGGTCTGGGTACTTCCGAGTGCAGCACTGAGCCACCGAGACCTCAGTCCTGTAACAGGTCGGTTAAAAACAGACACGTTCGCTGTCAAAATGATCTTTTCCTTCGTGAATGTATGGAATATAGGTAGCCCTGGTGTTGCATTAAACTTGGAGTATCTAAGTTAAAATGTTTCCCCGCTTAACGAGGCCTTACTTAAGTAACTAGTTATCGTTCAGTCAATTCACATTAGTTATTATTAGCATTATTAACGTAGCAAACTGACGCTCTGGGAGCCCGCGAAAAGAGGAGAAGGTTAAGAGAAGACGATTGGCTGCTTAAGGGACATCACATAACTACATCACATATTCTGACTGAACACCCAAATGTATAAACACCGCTGAAATGTAAAACGATTAGAAGTGTTAGCAGACGAGCATGTAATGTAACGTTAGATAATCTTAACTAACCGACACCTTCCGTGTTCCCCCAGAGTTCCCAGGACCGTCTGCTTTGGACACGGCTCGGTCAGAGGCTTCAGAGGACGGCGAGGACGAAGGAAATGATACAAAACCTTCAGTCGCCGCTCGACTTTCGGTTTAAACGAAAGGTTGATTCCTTGCAGATAAAATGTTACTGTATTTATAACCCATACTTGATAAATTTGTGATAATAAAACCTCCTGTCTGCTTGACCAAATATGTCAGACGCTTAACAGGACCCTGAAGGCAACATTTGTTTTCTTTCCATCTTCAGTTTTATTAATTGTAAATTGTAAAATACATTTTCACATATAAAATATGCTGTACAGATTATTTCAGTCCAGGTATCTTTTCCAAAAATAATGTATTTTTCGTTTGGTAACCCAAAGTGATTCACCAAAGACTTAGAGCTCTTCAAAACATCCGTGCAAAGTGTTATTTTTTTTGAGGTAATATTTTTAGAATGTTAAATTCATATGTAGATTTACTGCTGAGTCATTTTAATTACAATTGATTTTATGTTTCTAAATACAAGTCTACCTTACTGTTGCAAAACTGTTGCATGTAGAAATTGAAAATTATGTCATTTTTAGGCACATGTCAGACATGTTTGGTAACTTTTTCTTGCTCTTTTAAGATTGCATCCAGAACAGCACAAAAATCCAAATAATGGGATTAAGAAAATAAAGGTAGAGTGTGTGAATCTCATCATCGAAGGCACATTTTAAACAGATATTTTGATGAAATTTTTAAAGAGGTTGGTAGAATTGTACCATCTTAACTGACACAAATAATGATGAAAAAGTATATAAATTAAACAGGAAAACAGAACCAAAAATGCTGAAATTATTTTAAAAGGTACTGGTTGGAATAAACTGAAACAAAATGAGATTTTCTCTCTACCAAAAACACTTTGAGTCTCATTGAGAGAAGTTTTTGCAGCGGAAGTTTTTGTTTTTTCTGTATTTCTCTCACTAAGTTGCGGTGATCAAGTTAAGTAGTACATCCCATATGGTCCAGTGAAGAGTCCAGGCACAGCCAGGGCCGGCCGCGGTGCGTTCAGGGCCGCGTACAGGGACGGAGAAGCTCCTAGAGGTGATGATGCGTTCAGGGGGAAAGGGAAAGCAAAGGCCGGCAACAGAGGCTTCGCAGCCAGTTTGAATTTCTCCAGCTCGGCCTCCTGCAGTCTCTTGGCCTTGGCTCTGCGGTTTTGGAACCAGATCTTGACTTGAGTCTCTGTGAGGCTGAGGGAGCTGGAGAACTCTGCCCTCTCCGCGATGGAGAGATACTGTTTCTGACGGAACTTTCTCTCCAGTGACAGGAGCTGAGAGGTCGTGAAGGGAGTCCTGGGTTTCCGGTTGTTCTTGTGTTTCCGTAGATTGCAGGAGGTCGGGCTTGGGAGTCCTGGAAGGGCAGATAAAAACAAGTCAAAACCACAACATTGGCAGTGATTGAGATCCTTATCTCTCGGTCTGTGGTTTGTTTTGTTTTGTGTATGTGATGTTTCATCTATCATCACAAAACAAGAACTATTTTGATCATTTTATATTATTTAGTCTAAATTAACCAAAAGATTTACAAAATAAAAGTTTTTTTAAACAATTTTAACTGCTATATGTGTTTTCCTAATAGAGAGTGAGCTAATATTTCACATTTATTCTGATGCTAAAATAGATTTGTTTTGTTTTGTTTTAAGCCTGTCTAAACCTAATAAAGTTTATCATAAGGACCTGGATTTGTTATTTTTTTACATACATATTACATAAAGTGAAAATGAAAAATACTTTCACTACTGTTTTAACTTCATCCTACACAAACTATATATACTACCACAACTCCTATTTATAAAGTTTAAAATATATATATATTCTCAATATATTTAGGAAAATGTATTAACCCTGATTTTTCCAAATGAAAATCGGACTATCCTTTGCAGGATTAATCAGTTTAGCGCTTATTGGAGAACAGTTGATAAAAAGCTGTTGAAAGAATATGAGCAGATAAGTTCATTTTTATTATTGCAAAAGACTAAAAAATATTATTTTATAGGAACATATATAATATTATAGCACATACATTTTAAATCAGGCATTTAAAATGTATTTTAGTTTTTAATTTTAGTTTAGTTTTTTTATTCGATTTTTGCTTTTTAAAACTTATGTATTTAAGGATCTGCTCTGATTTTGTTAACCAAACTAAATAAGTTTTCCTAGTCAACACTAAAGAGAGTCGACTCACTCGGGGGAGATCCATATGAGGCCTGGAACCAGGAGCCGCTGTCCTTGTCCCCGGGACCCAGCGCCTCCGCCGTGGAGCGGTAAAGTCCACTCGGAGACCCGCAGTCCTTGTCTTCCACCCGGCCACAGTCCGACCCGGGCTCCGGGGAGTTGAGGCTGGCGCTGGGAGTCCGTTTCGATATAAGAGATTCCACACCGAAGGGCAGGTCTAAACTTCTGGGTTTGCACGTTCTGACCGGGGATAGATCCAGCTGCTCGGTGGTTCGGTGCTCAGCAGGCGAAGGCGGTGATCCCTGCGCAGGATTCATGATGCACGACTGAGGTGCCATACACCCAGAGTCCCCGCTGATCCCCCGGTGCTGCCTGGAACCGTAGTGTTCTCTCCTGCGGAAGAACCTGTGGCTGCGCAGAGATTCATCCAACGGTGCGCAGATGTGCAGTGGACCTCACATCTGACGCGCGCTCCTTCCGCTCTTCTCCATGAAGAGCCACAGGTTCGACTTTCATCTCGCCGACAGCCTATCAGCGTGACCTGTCGGCACGTGACCCCAACGGAACGGCTCCTGATTGGCCAAGGCATTGATGCTGAGTGCGTTTGACAGATGTGAACCTAGGAGCACAATTTAATATGCGCTAAATAACACAAGGTGTGTTATTAAAAAAGGTCCGTCGTCAAAGAACTCCTGTGTGTGATTAAGTTTGCTGTTTCCACCACCAGGAATGGAACATTTCATCATTTGACTTTGGTTTTCTTTATTAGTGCACAGCCAGAAGTATTTAGAATTTAATATATTTGAAATATTGCTCAGAAAATTCTCTTTTGAAACAACCTCTACAGAAGATGCAGGAAAAGAACTTAATTTGTTAAGTTGCGAATGCCAGCTTTTTCTTGAAGGTGCACAACACTATGTTTTAATCTTTGTACAGATGGTGATGCTTCTATTGATTTGGATAAATTGGCCCTATATGTTGCAACACAATACAGTCAAGAAAATCTCTCTCTCTATAAACATTTTAACAACAAGAATGAAAAAAAAAAACATTGTAGACCAAACTTGAGCAAACTAGGGCGCGGGGTCCAGATGCAGACTGCTGGGCTTTCAAATACGGCCGCTAAACTAGTCCAAACTGAGCAGTGCCATGCTCATTGGACCTCAGTGGTAACTGGGCAGTTGGTGGATTCAATCCTGGTACCCTCTGGACCCTAGTCCGGGCACCATTGCCCTTTTACTATATACTATTAATTTAGTTTAGAATTAAACTTCTGGCTTTTCTCTGCAATGCCAGTATTTCCTTTATAACATAGAACAATACATAACATAGAAATGTCCCCATCTATCTGCTCCAGATCTGACCCCTGTGTTGAATTTTAAGGACCGGTTGTGGTCCTCAAGTCAAATTGTTTAACCACACCTGTTGTAGACACTTTCAGGCTAGGTTTTCCGAAAACCTCCCTGAAAATACATTAAACAAAACTAAAGAATTTATATATATACTATACTATATACTAAACCAAGTGTATATAGTAAGTATAACGTAAAGTGTTACTTTGTTGCATTGGTGACATCTACTGGCTTAATTTGACACAAACTATCCCGAAAGTCTTGGTCAAATATAGGAGACTCGGAAAATATATACAGAGGGCAGCATCCCTGCAGATATAGTCGTATATAAACGACTCTATAGCAAAAAGTCAAATTCATCCAAGTTAATCTTAATTAGAAAAAAATGCGCACAATAAAATTTTCATTATGGTCTGCCCACATGCTCTGGGTATCTTATTACGGCTTCATAAAGTGAAAAACACAGACATACGGCACTGTAAATTCCCATCATGTGTCCTGTAATCAAATGATCTATAGATGGCTCTGTTTCTACCCCATTGTACCCTGTGCGCCTGCGGAGCGACTGTAGGACCCCCGGACAACAATGCTGAGGGCTTTGAAGAGGCCCTTTTAAATTAGCCTCACTTTGCAGCTCTTCATATCAAGTCAAATCATCGTCAGTGAAACCCAATACGTCAGTTTCACTCTGGTATGGTACCCATTGCTGGGGTTTGTCTGGCTGTCTGTAGGACAATTGGTTAAATAAAGTTAACCGTTTCTCTCCCCGAGCTACATGGCTGCTTTGATCCCGCTGCGCCTGGCGCCTGTCTGCTCCCTCCTCCCCTCCCCTCCCCCTGACACTGATAGATTGCTGGGTAACTATACAAGCTCACAATGACTGTAATTTAGTGTCCAACAACATTACATTCTCCTTTACTCACTCTCCATTATCACTCTCGCTCCACTACTGTTTGAAAGACGGACGTCACGCTGTCTGTTACGTTTTGTTTCTCCTCTTTTGTTTGATAATGAAGGAGTAAATCATATTTCCTGCCATGGTTAAAAAACCTCAACAATAGAAGCTGCACTTTAGTTGTTAAAGGACAATCCATTGTGTGGCTGCGTGTGAATGTGTCTGACTGTCTGCTGCCAAATTTCACTTTTTTAATACATTAGGAGAAGAAAGAAAAGGCAATGCATAAGGAAACGTTAAAGACAGCAAACAAATATGAAAGGTAAACTGGCTTATTCCTGTTTTTTTGCTGGAGTTTCTGGTTTTCTGTCAGATTCAGTTAGTTTTATTCATCAAGCTTTTTTTTAACCTTTGGGCCATAATGGGACCTTACATTTGACACCAGTCCCGGTGAGGAGAAGACATGGGTGAACTAAAATGAATGATATATAAAAGTCAGTGTTGTCGGCAGTCTAGTGGTTAAGGAAGCGGACTTGGCCCTGCAGGGCTTTAGGTTCGAATCCACCAACTGCCAGGTTGTCACTGAGGTGCTCTGAGTACAGCATCTTCCAGACGTCTCACCACCCACAAGAAGGCTCACAGTGTGGTGCTGTGTGATTTGGGTGGCTGACGAGGAGTGAATGAATGTAAAAGTCCTACTTAAGTCAGGTTAAAATGTTACAATTCTTCGGTCTTTTCTTTATAAGAAGTGCAGGTATTGTAGAGAAAAGACAAAAGAACAAGGGTGTTAGAAATAAATGGTTTAATACAGGGTTTAATTTTTCATGGACTGGATTTAAATACCAAACAGGCTGCACTGGGACCCTGGGCCTTAGTTTGCCCACGTCTGCTCTAGGTTGTATATTGTTAATGTACTTTTTGGTAGTGGAATTGTTCTATAGTAGATACTAGAGCACTGACAGATGCCAGCTGAAATATTTTTGTTCTTGCATAGTTTTGCTCATAAAATTCACTTTTTACTCTGTGAAAATTATCCATCCATCGGCCATGTCTATCTAATCCCAGGTTAGGATTGGGTTGAAGAAGGTTATTATGGATTCTGAAGGGTTTTTTTTTCTCTTTAAAATATGTGGAAATAAGCTTCTTATGTTTAATTTCCCAAATTATTCTCACTCATAAGACATGGCAGGACTTCAAGATCTTCCTAAGCAAACTTTGTTAAAAAAGGCCCAGAGTCATGTGGAATAAAAAATTCATGAAATACAGCAGGAAAGGGTTTTGGCAGAAGTGTATCATCTTTAAAAGGGATGTGAGGCGTTCGCAGTGAAACACAAGTGTGGCGCAGCATCTGAGAGGACCTGCCAACGTTGATATGTCAAGACATCCATTGATCTTGGGTCACAAGCTTTTCTTTCCCTGCTGACATTTACATGGAAACACACTCTTAATATAAAGTGCGTTGACCGACCCACACGCACAGGTATCGTATTTACGCTGCGGTCTCCGGCCTCGGCCAGCTGGTGTACGGTATCATAATGTAAATATCATTAGTGTTCTGTCACAAGCTACGCCTCATGTATTATTATTACAAAAGTTCAACTCTGCTTTTATGTCTGAAATAAAATATTTCCTGACATTTTAATGTCTGGTTTTGACCTAAAAAAATTAGACATGTTTAGACTACGCACTGTTTTATTACTAAATTACGGTGAAATATCAGTGATTGGGAATTGAGTCGAATTTCATGCCTCGTGAAATGTTACCTCAACTATAAATTCAAGGTTTAGGGCTTTCAGGTGCTGCAATGAATTGTGTTTTTTTTTTATCATACGTCCAAGTCTGGTGAGAAACCAGTCACATGATCAACGTTGTGAATGTGAAGCAAAATGCCTGTGTGTTGACAACAAAAATAAACATTAAATCACATTTCAGAAGTGGATTTTCTCAAGCATATTAAAATTCCTTGTAGGCAGTATTTGATGTCGCCAATAACAAAATCATCAACAGCAACTCATCCCAGTTTTAATTACTGAAATTAGTGCAATTACCAGGTGAAATAATCAAGTCAAAGATACAGATCCAACTCCCTTTCTTCTGAGCCGTCATGCCAATCATGCCAAAGAGTGTGAAAGGCCTCAGGTCTTACCAGAATTGTTCCTTCTTATCTGATCCAGGCTGAACGGGAACTGCAAGGACACGTTAGCCTTAATTAGCTGTTTCATCTTTACCACTATGAGCACTTTGTGATACGTGATCTGTTACTCTACCTGTTCCGGGTAAAAAGAGGTGGATCCTGTTATGGCCAATGTTGAAAAAGGTTAGTGACCTCCCGTGGACCATGGGCCATTTTTCTAAGGATGTTTAAGAACATTTCTGACCTCGTAACAGAGAGGAAAAATAGACAAAGAATTCAAGAGGATTCACCGAGAGCAGCTTGAGGAGACAACAGTTATTATTGAACATTTTTGTCTGGTGTCAGGAACATCCTTAAGGGCTTAGTCTCTCTAATAAAACCAGTTGGAAAAAAAGGACAGACTTCTGCCACTAGGGGCAGAAATGGTAGAACTATGTGTTGGTTGAGGGGGAGAAAAACCGTTGCAGTGGAATGTGATGTCAGTTATATAAATGAAGACAGCACATAACAGTGAAACATTCCGTGTCTTGCATCAGTTATGGTTCAAACCAGGAAGTCTACTGCCTGCGTAGCAATATATTAAAAACAAGAAATTATGTGTACACTGGTCGACCTCTGTATGAAATAGATATATGGTCCTTGTATCGACCAAATAATGCACAGCAGAGTGTAGTACCATCGCTGGCCAGCGGGGCTTGATGGCTTTAAAACGACTAGCTACTGATGATAAAAAAATAAGACACTTGCATGAACTAGCATAAATTACACAAACACCTACAAATTGGTGATGTGGTAAAATGTGATAGTTATTATCCATCTATCGATCCATTTTCACTCGCTTATCTGTTATTGGTTCCGGGGGCAGAAGTCTCCACGACTGCCACCCAAATCACCTTGCACCACACTCTACCTTCCTGTGGGTGTGGGAAGCCAACAGCTCTAACCAGGATTCAATCTTGCCCAAGTGTTGAACCTTGGGACCAAGTGAAGGCTGTGATAGTTGTTCTACTTTTACATGTGTATCAACCCTTAATGAACTGTTTAGGAGTCATTGTAGGTCATGAAATATGGCAAAAACCTTGACAAAAATTTACAAATCTCCTTTACCCATTCGTACTGTGTATTTCTTGCAATATCCAGTATCTACGTGAAATAAAATATTGTTTTTCATTTATTTTTACTGTTTATTTTTTATTCTACTAGAAAATGATTATTTTAATATGAAAATGATAAAGATGTTAGTAATATAAAGACGGAAAAACCTGCACCACAAGGGTGTGACAGACGAACAGAATCGTTCAATGTCCTATTTCAATAATGTGGTTGTAGGTGCAATGCCACTCCCAATAACACTGGGGCCTCAAACTCAAATAAGTTGAGGGCCTCCACCTTCACTATCATTTCCCCCGAAGGGCCACGTCAGCCTTCAGTGTTTAATACAAAATAAAAAATAATAAAAAATCAGTTTTCCATAGATTCTGTGTAATACAACACTGAACCAGAGGGGGACTGTGGATCAGGATTTTGAGAACTTTAGGATAAAATGTCCTAAAAAATAAAAAAAATAAAAAAAAAAATGTATAAAATGTGGAGAACAAATCTATAAAATATTATTAAAAATTCAACTTTCACATCAAGGCGGGGGCTGCAGAATATCTATCCACGGCAACAAATGGTCCACGGGCTGCAAGTTTGATACCCCTGCTCTTACAGATATCTAAAATAAATTAACAACACTCATCACTTTATCATGTACAGGACCTGAATGTCCTCCGTATAAAGAATGATCTAGTGGGAACTCAATTGGTAGATGACAGTGAGGAGCTTTGTAATTACCTGATGGGTTGTTGATTGCTTAAGTGTTTTCATTCATCCTTTATATGTTAGCACGGCTCAGCTGGTGCAGCACAGTGTTGAGAGGTCCACACTGAGCAGCTTATTATGCCTTTGTGTGTATTGTATGTAGGATATTGGGTTTGGTGACAGGAAGTCGCGTTCCACATGGCGTCTGACAGAAACGAGCAGTGTGTGTGGCTGTCGGGGACTCGTCAGTGTGACTTACCTGCAGCGGCAGGTGTTAACAGGTGAGCACGGAGATAATGTTGCCATATTGTTGGATGAACCAGGAGGGCAGAGGGAACCAGACACTCCCTCTGGAGCTGCAGGGAGGCAGGGGTAAGAGGTGAGCTCAGAGGCTGTGCTGACAGGAGACAGAGAGAGAGATGGTTTTCTATGCTCAATAATGATAATGACCGTGATGGGGACGTCAAAGTATCATAGGCTCCGTTAGTTAGTGGAGGAAAGAATTAAAGTGATGAGGGAGGATTAGCAGGAAACTCCACAGGGGGCAAACGGAAGCATTAGCAACCTGACACAATCCTCCAAACACACACAACATCTCACTGTTGACTTCAGATACTGTTGAAATAGAAAACTAACATGTAAACATGAAGGTCTTGGACTGATCCACCAGAAACTTGGAAGCACAACATATTCCTGGAGATAAGAATAGCTGCTTCCTATCTCTGTACTTGATGACCCTTCTGTTAACCACATAGTAAGTATAGTGTAAGGCAGGGGTCTAAAACTCGCGACTCGCGGGCCATTTGTGGCTCCTGCAACGATATTTTGTGGCCCCCACCTTGATGTGAAAGTTGAATTTATAATAATATTTTATAGATTTGTTCTCCACATTTTATGGTAAATCCTATAGTTCTCAAAACCCTGATCCACAGACTCCTTCTGGTTCAGTGTGGTATTACACAGAATCTATGGGAAACTGACTTTCTATTACATTTTTTCTTTTGTATTGAACAATGGAAGCTCCATTAACAGAAGCCAATGTTTTCTGGATTTTCTACAAAATCTTAGACGCTATTGACTTCAGTGTCTGTTAATACTTTCCCAACTGTTATGAGCGTAAATGTATAACGTCGGTTAGGTTTGTTATATTTTCCCTTTATTTTTCTGATAATGAGAAACTAAGTTTTGCCAAATTTGCTGGAATCGCTTAGTAATAGGCTTGTGAAAAAAAAAACAGGCAGAATGATAATAACAATAATATTAATGACACCAGTTTGTCAGGCCAGATTAAAACACCAAACGCGCCATATCTGGGCCATGGACCGTAGTTTGCCCAGGTTCAGTCTATAAGATCCTGAGATGTTGTCGCGGTAAACAGTTGCATGCTGTATATTCTTATCAGTTGATATAGGAATTGGAAATTTAAGTGTTTGGACAATATTGGTGTTAAGGACATTGGTAAAAGTTCATAATGGACATCGATACTTGTTAATGGACATTACCGTATTTTCACGACCATAAGGCGCACTGTACTAAAAGCAGTGCACCTGATTATAGGGCGCTGGTTTTATATACAATCCACGTCCACACTTCTCCCTTTAACGTTCTCATGGTGTCCTCTACTACATTTTAAAGAAAATCTAAGGCTTTTATTTGCGCCTTATAGTCGTGAAAATACTGTAGGACTTTAATACAAGGACTTTAACACCTCTACTTTTCGAGGTAGGTCATATATCATGGTGTTGAAATCCCAGTTGAAACTTTGATGATGTCACTACAGAGCAGCCAGTACTGGAACTAATTTTATTTACATGCTTTGCTTCGCTCTACACGCTAGTATTGGATGGTGGGAATTAACTCTGTTCACTGACTTCCTCTCAGGCAGATACTTCCGTCCGATGAGATATTTCAGTTATCTCAGTCAAAGCTTTGAAGCTACTATTCTGATACTTTTATTGAATGTTTTCGTTTGGCAAAAGAAGTGCAACTTTTTTAGATACGTCCCAGCCTCTGATCTCAGCACAGTGACAACCTGAACAAATATGCTGAGTTGAGTCTTCGTAGATCACAAAAGATTCCACATCATCTCATGAAACCTGAAAGGGAGGGGAGGGCACAACCAAGGCCCCTGAATAAACAACCATTAAACTCTCCCTAGTCTACAGGAGGGGAGCCTGTGGAATTAAACAAAACCAACAGAAAATAGACAGAAGCAGAATTTAATGTAGGGGGAGGGAAATTGTTGGAATAACTGAAGCCAATTTATCCAGCCTATTTTCTTTTCTGGACGAGATGCCTGAAGATTAGTGGACAGTGGGATAAAGGGAAGATGATGAGTAGTGAGAGAAAGAGAGAGAAGAGGGGGATGAAGTGGACGGAGGAGAAAATGAAAGCTTTGTTGTGCAGATGCTTAATGAGCTGGAAAACACAATTGAACTTCTCCGACTGTGGAAATTGCTGTGAGGGCATCGTAAATTAGCGTCTGTGTGGGAGCTGGCCCGTTGATAGAAAAGAGGCTTTGTGTGGAAAAAGCTTCTTCACAGCAACAGCAGCTCCTGTTGGAGATCCCGACATCACATGTCACATGACAAGAAGTCGAGTGGGTTTTCATAAACAAATTGTGGCTTGTTTTGGTCACCAGTTAGTTCCCTCCACTGCCCCACCTGTTGGTCAACATGCTGCCCTAAAATACCAAAGCAACCCGCAAAAAAAAAAATTCAAACCTCACTGTGATTTGGAGAGTGTTAAATGGGTAATTCAATATTTAAAATATTTATCAGTTAATAAATGTCACCTCATGGTTGTTTTAAAGAATTTGTTTTTGTAAAAAATTAAATAAATGATTTTAATGTTTTGTAATTGTGCAGCAGAGCCCTGTGCTACGTTTACACCACCCACCCAAACCTACTGAAACTGACTAGCCTACAGCGAGGAAGTGAATTAAGAGAAAACACCAACTTTTGACTCAACTTCCAGACCAGGGGATTTCAACTGTGTTTATAGCACCCCCTGCAGGGATGGGTGGATTTATGTACGTCCACAACCTGTGAGATGTATCCAAACTAATCTAAAATTAATTACTGCACAAACAACTCAGTCAGACGCATAAAAAAATCATAAGAAAAGATAGTTTTAAATACTTTTTGATATTAAGTGTGAACGCAAAAAAACCCCAAAAAACTAAAGGCTGACTTTCCCCTTCTGGCTTTGCAGGCTTGGCACATGCCTTCTGTTACTAAGTGGCTTCATATTGAAAGACTCTGCGGCCGCTATTCTCTCTCCCACTGGGTGCCAGCCTCTCTGCCCTGGCAGCTGCTGGGCTTTAGAATAGCCCCATAGTCTCTCCTCTGCAGGTGAGCTGCACAGCCAAAACAGGGCCCCTCAAAGGCCCTTTCAAAGCCTCAATAGGAAAGTGACTTGGGCAGAGAGGAATGGGCATACAATGGGCGCCTTCTCTGGACACAGAGGAGATGGAGATGAGCTATTGGAGTCCTGCTTTAGTGCTGCTTATAACCATGTCGAGGAGAGGTGACGAGAGAAGAGAGGATGATTTTTTTTTTTTCACTGTTAAGTTTTTTGCAGGCGTGGCTTTTTCCTTTTTTTTTTTTTTAAGTGCACGGATGTCCTGTCATCCTGTGTCTCTGATGTAAGTGCTAAGCCCTTTGAAACTTGACGAAACAAAACGTTTTTTCCATATCCTGTGGAGATGAGGTTGACACTCAGATATCCACACCTCCCTTCTGCTCCTCTGAGTTTACTTTCTTCTTATGGTAATATGGAGAACTGGCAGTGGTGTGAAAACAAAGACTAGAAATATGAGAGATAAAGAGAAGAAGTTGGATGGAGATAAGGTTCAACAACAACCATGATATTAGTTAAAACAAAGACTTTAAAACAATGACACTGATGGCACAGAGTCCTGGGTTCGACTCCCAGAGGAAGCACAACCATAACCGCAAGTAAGGCCTTCTCTGCAAGTCGTCTTCTTCTCCTATCGGATTGTCCCTATTTATTCAGGGGTTGACACAACGAGTCAACAATGTTCATCTCCCCCTGTCCTCTGTATCCTCAACTCTACCTCTATGTCCTCCCTCATTGCATCCATCAATTCCTCTTTGTCTCCTACCTGGTAGCTCCATCTCTAGGATCATTCTTCTACCAATGTATCCACTGTCCCTCCTCTGAACATGTCCAAACCATCTCAATCTTCTCTAGCTTTTTCTCCAAACCTTCCTGTCTGTGTTGTCCCTCAAATCACCTCAGTCCTGATCCTGTCCATCCTTGTCTCTCCTAAAGAGAATCTCAGCATCTTTAACTCCTCCACCTCCAGCTCTGTCTCCTGTCTTACACCTATTCCTAGTGTCTCTAAACCATCCAACATGGCTGGTTTGATAACTGTCCTGTAAACTAAAGCCTTTTCTGCAAGTTAACACACTAAATGTAATGTAAAAGCTGCTAAATGGAATGTATGCCACAAAGCAGAATTCAGATAAATGTCTATCACCTTATGAATTGTAGTACAGCTTCTCCTACCTGGAGGGAAGACTACAAACATATGTCCAGGTGCCATCCTCAAATAGGTCAGTGGTGGACTAGGGGTTAAGGAACCAGACCGGGGTCCGGAGGATCCTCCAACTGCCAGGTTACAACTGAGGTCCATTGATCAGGGCACCGTCCACTCACTGCTCCCTGGGCGCTCAAAGCTGTCCACTGTTCACCTTAGTGATGGGTTAAATACCGAGGTCACATTTCGTGGTGTGAATCACAATGTCACAATGACAGGAGTTTGCTTTCTTTCCAAAATGTTTTTTTTTACAGACTGATGTACTTTACTGTGCTGTAGTACAGCATTGTGTTTCATTCTTTCCTTTCCTTCCAACTGGCAGCTGGTGGACTCGAACCTGAAACCCTGCGGGCCCAAGTCTGCTTTCTTAACCATTAAGCCACCACCTGCCTGTTTATTAATGAAAATAAATCCAGTTTTGTCAAACTAGGCGAGAAAATACAATGTAATGGCTCTCAGGACAGACACATCTGAGGTTAATCACAGCTGAGGTGACACTGTCCTGCAACTGATACTACGGCACTGAGCTCACAGGGATCTAAATAAAGGACTTGTATTACCGTATGATGTAAAAATGTGCTAAACGTTTTGTCCACAAATCAATGCGTCTGTCTTTTCCTGTGGGCTGATCCCGTCTGACCCTCCTCTATGTTTCTCTCAACAACAGTTTTAAGCAAAAGCCGGTTTTTATTTATCATCTGAAGTAAGACGTCAAGTGTATTTAAGTTTGTTGGAGTCTGTTAATTTCTCCCCAGGCTCAGAGATGTTTTATGTTTCTCATTGTTCTGTGTTGTTCACCTCTGTCTTTGACAAACAAATCTATCTTCACAGTCTGCTCTTTTGTTGTTGGTAACTATTCACATGTGCCCTTAAACACACAGTCATCTCACAGATTATGGCGTCTTGGTTGTCTAATATAATCAGGCCTGGTTAAAGAGATGCTATCAGTTGGTGTCTCACTTTCCTCTCGTCTTTCTCTCTCCTCTCCTTCCTCTCCTCCTCTAATCAGTTCCACTCTGTTATTGCTGGCCCCAGGCTGTTTACCTCTTTGCTAAAGTGCTTTCACAAGCATGAGACCAAAGCCTGCTCAGATGTCTATAAGGGCCTTTACAAACACCCACTGAAGGCCACAGTCACTGTGGGGCAGACTCTACAGCGGTTGTTGTCGTAATTATGGAATCTGCGTTAGCTGATCTCACACCCTTTTAATCCCGGCATCACTTTTTCTCTCTGAAGTCAGTTGAGCACTTCTCAAAGGTTAAGTGTTGAATGGTGGGGGGCAGCCCCAGCAGTGCACAGGTCAAGCAGAGAGACAGAGACAGTCTGTGGCTGCAGCCACGGGGCGGGGGGTTTCACTTTAAGAAGAACCAGGAATCCAGATGAATTGCGAGAACAGACGTGAGTCCTCGTGCGCGCATCATCCTTCGTCTTCTATTTGTTCTGAGGTTTTTGAAGCATTTCCTGCCGTTGCGCCATCTGGGAGTTATTATGGGACATTAGTAAAATCCCAATTTGGCAGGCGTCTCTCCTCAGGGATCAGTTCATAGGCTGCTGTAAAACCATAGCGTAACAGTAACTAGGTTGGCTCGTTCAGGGGACACGGGCAGCGTCGTTATTGTGTTAGTTCAATTTGCTGTGAGCGAGTGAGCTGGCTTCTACTGGAGCAAAGTACAACTGACAGGAAAATTATTAATAAAGAAATGTCCTATTGTATTTCGCAGGACCAGTGACAACTGCCAGAAATTAGACAAGGACAAAACCAGAAGTCACTCTGCTGCACTCGTAGCTGCCCTTTAATAGATTTGAAGCAGCCTTGAGGAATACTTCCACCTCATGAATTAGGTTTGTTTTTCCAGATCTTGAACCTCGCAGAAGTAATCCCACGCACTAAAATCAGGGAAAATCCCAGTGTTGGGATTACGCCGTTACGTAACGAAACAACTTATCTCTGTAACTGATAACATAACGCGTTACCTTTCCAATTCAGTAACGCTGTTATTGGTACTGTGGTCTAAAGGGGCTCGTTACTCGTTACTATCTGTGGTCCAAATGGACGGCGTCTCCCGGCCACAGAGAGAGGACTGTGTGTCAGTGGAGTCTGTCTAATGTCTGTCAGTCATGAGTGAAAGACGGCCGTCCACACTAACTGAACCTATACTAAAAGGAGTGATGATTGGTTGACATAGGTTGACATTTCAGGCTAAGCCAATAAGAAAGAGACCTTCTTGCCTTATAGGGAAATAAACTCTCACGCGCACGCGAGCGACGCGGTACAGCAGCACACACCCTCAAGTAAGACGACGGCAAGTGACAAGTTGAGGTTACAATAAAGATGTCTGTCAAAATGTCTAAACGTCTATTTTGTTTTTATTGTTCCACTACATTTCATTATGATAGTTGCTACAGAACACAACACTAAACTTGTTTTTATTATTATTTAAAGTAAAGTAACTTATTAGTTACTTTTATAGTTTAGTAACTAGTAACGTAACTAGTTATTTTTCAGAGCAGTAACTAATAAAGTAAAAAGTTACTTTTTTAAAGTAACTTGCCCAACACTGCTAGTGACAAATAGCAAAGTTTCTTCCCTGCTTTGTCAAAAGCCTGAACTATCAATTCCCTAATTTCTTATCATTTTTTCATATAATAACAAACATAACAAAAAGAAAATGTTAGTATCACTAGCCTAGAGGTGGGCAAACTTTTTGACTCAAGGGCCACAATGGGTCCAAGAACTGGACACAGGGGCTGAGCAGATAGCAAAAAGTTGTTGTTCATTGAACTAAGATAAATGGCGTGTAATAATACCTAAAATGCTATATTTCTAATAGCCTTTGCAACGTCATCTAGTGGTGAACCACAGGCATTGCAGGTGAAAGGCAGAAGTATAATGATAATACAAATAAATTATTATTTTGGACAAGGTTAGCGGTTAGCAATTAAAAAGCTTAATGGGCCGCATGCGTCCCTCCGGCCTTAGTTTGCCCAGATACAGATGACCATTTAAGAAAGATGAGCTTTTATAAAGTTAAAGTTAATAAAAAATTGGGAAAAACTAGGATTACAGTTTATGTTCTGTTACCAAATGAACAGTTGGTTCACATGGATGTCGGTACTGAGAGAAAACTAGTTCCTGTTGTCCATCTGTCAACCAGCACAGACATCATGTCTGTGACTATTACCGCTGCTCTGTTCACCTGTCATCACCTTGTTCCAGTCAACGACCCGTGACTCCCTACACATCATTACGCTTCATCAGACCAAGACATGAAATATTACTCACAGACATTTTGTCTTGCGCCACTCAACTTCCCATCAAAGCTGCAGGAAGTTAACATCAAACCAAATGAACGGATGGAATAGTTGAGATGAGAAAATATGATGCAGAAATTTTAACAAATCATTTGAATTCCTAAACCAGTCTTTGAATGCAACACTGCTCTGGTGGATTCAACACTTCTGGGTTTTACTTTTATCCAAATCCCTGGATAAAAAGTAAAGTTTTAGATAATTACTATAATACATTTAGCTATTTCCGTGAAACCAGCCACTAGGGGGCACAAGTTAGTGCTTTTTTTAATGCCTGTCCCAAGCCCTGAAAAATGGTGAGCGTTGTGTCCAGATGGGCACCTGGCGTAAAACTTTGGCCAAATAAATGATGCTAGACAACAAAATGAAAATGTTGTGGCGACCCCTAAAGGAGGAACAAGTCAAAAAAAAGAAGATTTAGCTATTTCCATTAGCCTTGCGGTGCTGAGTCCACTTAAAGTTTTATGGGTCAGGACGTCACTATGCTCAGAGGCAACTGGTGGTTTCAAACCTGAAGCCTGCCGGACCAAATTCCTCTTCCCTAACCTCTAAGCCACCACTGCCCTATTTAAAGACCTTTCCTTCTTAAATGTATTAACCTTTTTATTGGCTAACCGTGTCGAGCCTCATCGGGCTAACCTTGGTTTAGCAACTTGTAACTGCTCTTCGGAGTTTAGCGAAAGAAAATGCGACACAAAAACTACTGTTTTAGTCCTTTACCAACGCAAAGGTAGTTCTAAAAACCCCACAGTAGGAAAAACGTAAATTACAACAGTTAATAGTTGTAGCTTAAAAATTGCATCTATGGGTTAATGCAGCATTCCTGTAAATCAGGGCTTCAAACTCAAATAAGTTGAGGGACACTGTCCCCACTGTCATTTCACCAAAGGGACACAACAGCTCAAAATGTTACCTTACAAAATAATAAAAAGCTATATTATAAAATGTCGGTTTCCCACAGATTTTGTGTAGTACAACACTGCAGATGAGTTTTGAGAACTATTGGATTGACCAAAAAAATGTGGAGAGTAAATTACTTACTGTGTAGTTACTGGTGTAGCACAATATTCTGTCCTGTAGCACAGTAAAGGACATCAGTGTGTAAAAAAAATAAATTTAAAGTGATGGTTTAAACATATTTTCTGATGAACCTGTGTCAAAAGCATGTTATCAACCAACAGTCGATCAATACTGGTCTCCGAGTGAATAATACAACGACGGAAATCTCCACGGAAATTCCCACATTCATTCCTAACATTAAACTTTCATATCAAGGTGTGGGCCACAAAATATCATTCCGTGGGCCATTTGAAGTCTGTGAGCCGCATGTTTGAGCCCCCGGCTGTAAATATTTCCAGCAGACTTTACATTGCTGTTTAAGCTAATAATAATCAAGCGTCACTGCTGACCTTCTTGGTCTCTTTTCTCTGCAGGTATGTTATTAAGCTCTGAAAGACGTCGGAGCCAGACGTTCTACCAGGCAGAGATAACCATCTCTGTGACAGTCATCTGCCCCCAGTGGAGGTCTGCTGCCGGAGTTGATTCACTGGCACTGATTCACATCCTGTGACTGGTCTGAAGATGGTTCATGAGGCCGGGAATGTGGAATTAACGCAGGGTTTCTTGCTGTCTCACTAAATTTATGTCTTATACATGACCAGATCCCTCAGATCTGAGTACAGTGGACCATTATGACAGACTGGGTTTAATGAATATGTCATGGAATAAAATTTTTTTTTTTTTTAATTCAAGGAATACTGTTGACATAGAATCATCCAGAGTTCCTGTCTTTCAATCTTATGTATTTGCACTTAAAATCATTTCTGTAATAATTCTGATCTTATATTACAATTTCTAACTTCTGATTCCAATATCTACTATCTATTTGTGGTATGTTAAATTTCATACTTTATACTTCTGAGAAATAAAATTTTATAAAAAAAAAAAAATGAAAGTAGAACTCTTACCTTAAATCTGTAGAAGAATCGTGGGACTCGAATCGCCATGGAATTGAAGGAAATAAGATGCAAATCTGAGAGAAAAAAAGAAAAAAAAATTTTTTGACAAAA
The DNA here is from genome assembly GCA_016785265.1 of Paraplagusia blochii. Taxonomy (NCBI): domain Eukaryota; kingdom Metazoa; phylum Chordata; class Actinopteri; order Pleuronectiformes; family Cynoglossidae; genus Paraplagusia; species Paraplagusia blochii. The sequence continues at coordinate 20,646 of JAFBJS010020844.1, forward strand.
AAATATTAAAAAATATATATCTACACTCTATCCTAAATCTTTTCTACTACTTACAAAAATACATTGATTTGATTTTGTGTTATAAATCTTCAAACCCAATACAAAAGTAAAATAATGGAAATTTTAGGAAAAAATGTAGGGATTTCTTGAAAGACAAATTTCAAAGTTATCTATAAAAATAATACTGAAATTCAATTGGGTGTAAATTGAAATGAAAAAGGTTTTCCCTCTTTTTTAATGATGCACAAAAAGAAAAGAGAGTTAAGCAGTCAAACCGTCTCCTCTTCATCCATCCCAGCAGCAGAGCAGCCACATGTTTCTTTAATAAGGATAAAAGCTCTGCTCTCCTGTAACTGGATCTCTCTGTAGCACAAAGTTTTCCATCATGGAACAGCAGGATTCCCTCTTTAACCCGGGAGCATCAGGACAGATGGGAGCGTGACACGCAAACTCAGACAGACACACACACACACACACACACACACACACACTCCGTCTCAGAGCGAGAGGCTTTTTATGATGCTGTTCAAATTAGTCCTGAATATAATAGGACGGACCTGCAGCGAGGACAGTGTGAAGAACATGTGTAACACTTGTCCCAGCTCTCAACACCTGTACTCTCTCCTCTGTGTCGTCTCTCCCCCTCGCACCCCCACGGAGACCATCAAGCTCTTCTCCATCCGGGGCCTGTTTCTGTGATGCTCCTGGCTGGGCGTCAAAGGTTGGAGGTTAGGGCCACTCCAGCTGGCAGCCAGGGCCCAAGTGGACTCCAGTGAGGAGCCTTTCAGTGGTGCAGACCTGCAGGGGGGAGCGGGTGGGAGGAGGCCCGGGAGGTTAGGGGTCTGAGATTGTTCTTCTCTGTGTCTTGTTTGAAGTACTCCACCCTCCAGGCCTTTCTTCTCCTCTGGCATCAATCATCCCTCGTCTCAGATGTTAGAGAAAGCAGAAAAGGCGGAACATTTTAGAAAACAACAGTTCGGTCAAGTCTCTGTGACACAGTGGGATTTTATCAGGTCATCACCAGGAATCATGAAAACTGCAAAATAATATAACATTTTTGATTCCACAGATGGGTCAATAAAAATAACCAGAGACGGGGGATGTTTAAGGCTAAGAGTCAGATCATGCATTTTTTTACTTATAATTTAAACAACAAATAAGGAATAATTGTACTTGAAGTACATCTGTCTTTGTCTCAGTAAATCACTATATGGTGACTTCTGTCTTCTCCTCAACTTGTCCCTTTCTTCAGGGGTTGCCACAGCGAGTCAACAATTTCAATCTCCCCCTGTCCTCTGTATCTTCTACTCTGTCTACAACTACCTCCATGTCCTCCCTCACTGCATCCATCAATCTCCTCTTTGTCTCCTACCTGGTAGCTCCATCTCTAGGATCATTCTTCTACCAATGTATCCACTGTCCCTCATCTGAACTTTCTAGCTTTTTCTCCAAACCTTCCTGTCTGTGCAATGGTCTGTTTTATGTGCACAAATGAAAAATGAACTAAAAAATAAAGAATTTGAGGTCAATAGTTATGGGCCACGCAGACAATTTCCTATATTCCATGAAATGTCACACTTTTTTATTAATATTAGTTGTAAAATAAATAAAAAATATAATCAAGACATTGACAACATTAGAAATAATGATTTGTTTTTGAGATATTTTTCCTCCCCACCTTGCTTTTGTTAGAGAATCCTACATTTGCAGCATTTACAGCATTAGGTTTTTCTAAACACATCAATCCATTAGAACACTGGAGTGATAGTTGTTGGAAATTGGTCTCTATACACTATGATACTTCACTAAAAAAGGATAATTGCAGCTGTATTGGTCAATTAGCCGATAAGAAATGGATAGAGTTTATTTCTGATTTGTTTAAAGTTATCTTAAAGGCATGCCACTCCTACAACTGAAAATGTACCTATTCACTCTGACCACCGCTAGAGGGCACTCTTGCTGGCCTGTGCGACTAATACTCTGGAGCGACTTATGTGTATGCTTTATGTTTTTTTGTGTTTTATATGTTATCTTTCTTCCTCAACGTGTAGTTTTTGCCTGGTGTGACTTGCGGATTTGAACCAACAACCTTCTGCAGAACAAGCTTTGATATTTCTTGACTCATACCTGTGTTTAAACAATTTTGTTTCCTGTTGAGAAATATAAAATTACCTTTTTGCAGATACTACAGCAAACAGAGACAAAACACTAATATTGGTTCACAAAGCAATAAACTAAATATTTTTCCTGTTGGTAAAAGAGTGGTTAAAATATTTGTCCTTGAAAGAATAACGAAAGCAATTGGTGGTTAACCCACTTTCAATTTTGGGAGAAAATCTAACATCAGAGAAATAAAAAAGTTTAGTTAAATATCATTTGACTGATCTGAAACGAGATCTGTTTCTCCAGTTTCCTGGTTTGTTCTTATGGAGAACAGATTTTCTAATTAAAGAACCACATGTGCCAAATGGTGGCGTGATGTGTGTGTGTGTGTTTCATTTAACAGAATTTTCCAAAACATTACTTCTCTATGAGTGGAAAACACACTTAATGAGAAGTGAACAAAACATAGTAAATAGCCATTAAACGTACTCTAAGAGCTGCCACATGTTTACTGAGGCTGTAAAGGCTGTGATTGACCTATCACTCTGTGTGTGTGTGTGTGTGTGTGTGTGTGTGTGCAGGTGTGTCAATGTTTATAAAAAAAGGACTCTACAAAGTAACTAAGGCACAGTATTCTGAGTGCTATGATTGTTACATATATGTGAACATGGTCAAATATTCAGTTGTTTTAAAAAATTAATTCTAGTTTGTTGAAAAACCAGTTAAATGAAAATATTTATCTTTTTACTCATTTTACAATATTTAGCTGAAAAAGAAGTGCTGCCCTCACCAGGCTTTTGAAGGTAGTACAGTAAACACAAAGTCATGTGACCAAGTAACAACTAGCTAAAGTAACAAACACATTTACTGTAGAAAAAAACTTTATATTTACATTTTCAGATGAGCATTTCACCAGCTGAGAGGTTGCCACTGAGGGACACCGATCATAGCACTGTCCCGACCTACATAACTTGTCATCACCCACTGGAAGGCAGTATGGTGCAGTGTGATTTGGATGGCAGTCGTGGAGACTTCTGCCCCCGCCACCTGGTATGGGATAAGAATATCAGGATGAATTAAATTCACTACAGAATTAACTAAAAATAACAAAATCTTCAAATAATTATCATGTAAATATAAGTAAAGACAAATAAAAATCTATATTTACAATAGGACTTGAACCCTGAACCTCAGACTCCGAGGTGTTCATAGAGCAATGTTGATGACCTATGAACATCCAGTCTGATCTGATGGAATCCTTGAGCTTCAGAAGAAAATTACATCTGCTACAAAGTTAATGGTCATCTCAGACCACGCATGGACAAACTAAGGCCCGCGGGCTGTATGTGGGCCATTTAGCTATGTAATCTGCTCGGCCAAAATGATCTAAATCGATATGTAATGTGATTATACTTCTGTCTTTTCCCTACAAAGCCCTAAAATAGACTAAAAACACTAAAATAGTTTATCATAGGTGACATAAATGTCTCTGTGTGTCAAAGAGTAGAACCGATTCTGGTCTGCGAGTCAAAAAGTTTGCCCATGCCCACCTCGGACCCAGAGGGTTTGACTCCTGGTCTCTTGTTTCCAACTCTGACTTGAAAAAACTAGCATTAAGGTCAGCTGACTGCCTGGTTCTGTGTCTTTTTCGAGATAATGTCCAACAAACCCCAGTGTTTTGAGTAAAGAACTTTCCTGCTCCATGATAAAGCTCTCAGGAAACGATGACTCTGACAGTACAAGGACCGTCTTTTCAACCCTCTCTCTTTACAAACGCATTAACATTATCCCTCCCCAGCAGACAAAGACCTCCCTTGTGTCAAGTCCTGTGTCATCAGTGACATAACGAACAGAAGAAAGTTGCACTTTCCCCCCGTCTCCTCCTCTAATCCACCTCAGCTGTCATCGATGTTATTATTACTGAAAACTGTCTCAGATATTACCTGCGGAGCCACACAGTCAGGAGGCTCCAGGCCCCAGACTGACTGGCTCAGCCTTCTCCTCATTTAACCCCCACCGCCGCTCCCCGAGCCCCCACCTGCTACTGCAGGAGGAGGCGTTTGATTAAAGCATCAGCATCGGGATATTGGGAATGTTTAACCGTGGCGCAGACGGCTTCGCTAACTCTCTCTCTCTGCGGCCGCCAGCTCCCCGTTAACCGTGCCGTCGTCACAACATTTTATGTTTGCCTGCGCTCCTCCATGGAGGTCCTTCCCTCAGCCCTGTAATTAGTGTGGTTTAGCTCCACCATGAGATGTCTAATATGTGTGTAATGGCTGTCGGTGAAGCCTCAATTAAGTTAATTGCAGATCATTGCGTTAATTTTAGTTATTTAGAAAAACCGCAGCTTTTCTTAAATGTTGTGAGCGTGGGCGACATGACGGAAGAGTGTGTGTAAAGACAGAGGGCCTGGTTAGCCTCAAATACAGCTCTGTGCTCCAGGACAAGCTAATGAGGATTTACTGATCCTAATCACCATGATGATAAGGTTTTGTGTTTTCTGATGATTGTTTTTGGTATGAATGAGCAACACATCTCTTTCCCCCCGTGTAGATATATCTCGCTCTCCATCAAACGTCAGGCAGTGATAGGCTGGCCGTCTTGGCGTCTGATGTCTCGCACAGATTGTCGCCGGTTGATTATTTGTTCTTTAATTGTTTTAATTTCGATCAAGGTGCCATAGAAAGTCAAGCAAGAACACGACGGTCGCATTCCATTCCAACAGCAGTTACTGGTTTCGGCAGCGGGCCAGGACAACAGATCTGTCATCACATGCAACGACGGACTAATCGTCTGCATCTGACTGCGTGCTGCGCATGTAGGAAGTGCATACTGCAAACAACGCATGCATTTGTACTGTAAAGCACTCAGACGGTCTATACAACCCGTACCACAAGTATGTCACAGGATTATTAAACAGAATTAAACCAACGGAGTTCAACTTAAAAATGGGAATTTTGTCAAAAATTCACCCCGGTGGTTTCGCCCATAAATCTAATCAGGCTGAAACATTCGGATATTTACTGATCTGAAATTGCCGCAATAAATCATGACCAACTGCTGCATTTCAATATTCGCAGTCAGCCAATGTGTCCCTGGCTGAAACCTTGGTCCAACTCTGTTGCCTTTCTCCTACGTATGTCTGCGCTCAAAGAGAGAGAGAAAAAAAAAGCTTCATTTCATGCTCAGAGCTGCCAATATTTTAATATCGATTGAAAGATTTGAGTAAAATCTCTGGTGCGTGTTCCGCCTCCAGGCCTCACACAGTTGGACTGTATACACAGACACAACACTGAACGGAGTTTTTTTTCCGAACTCAAACTGATAAAAGTCTAATTTATTGCGATTATGACATGATTTTTCAGCTTCTCACAGCAATAAAATATGTGTTTTGAACTAATCGCTATTAATAAAGATTAGAATGTATTGGCCACCGTCGCAGTAACGTTGACTATCAAATGTGTTTAACTAACATCTGTAATTAATGCACTGCATATTATTATCATTATGTACTGCTGAAGAATCCTAGGTGGCCTAGTGGTCAGGGAAACGGACTTGGGTCCACAAGGCCCCCGGTTCGAATCCCCCTACCGCCAAGTTAAGGTGCCCTGAGTATGTTATTATCACCACATGATGGTGATGATGGTGATGGATTGAATACCTGGGGAATTTAAAAAAGTTCTAAAAAAAATTGTTAAACTAAAACAACACATTCTAAGGAAAACTAAAGCCCGGAGGCCTGACACAACACATTAAAAACCTGGTTGGTTCTGATTTTTCTTTCCCTGCAATGTCCATGTATTTCCTGTAGATGGCGTTGACACAGCTAAAAGCGTTTTAGCCTACATGCCTGACTTAGTCGAATTTCTCCAAGTTCACATTTTCGGACCAATTATGACCCACGTCTGGTCTAAACTGACCTACAACACTGAGAACAATTGTACGTAATATTAGCGTTAGCCTCGTAGCTGTTGCCGATCCAAATGGAGTCCATGGCGTCATGTGATCTGTCCTTTTCCGTCTCTGACATGAACATTGAACATGTAGAACATAAGAACTACAGAAAGACCTCCTCTGGATTATTAGACTTAACAGCCAGTATTTATCTGGCTGCATTGTTTTAGGAAGAAACTATTTTGAACAGCGATTCTCAACTGTTGGGTCGCAACCCAAAAATGGATCGCAGACTTTTGGTTATTGAAAAATAATTATATTTTTATGTTTTTATTACTTTTGTTGCCAGAACAAGTTACTGAATAAACTTCAAGGATATAGTTGCTAAGATTTTCACCAAACGTCATACGAAATCAATTTTCAAGGGTGGTCATTGTCACTAGGGGGCGATGGTGGGTCCTGGAGCTAGACCAAAACACTGATTTAGAATATGTTTCATATCGGTCGTTTTTCTCAGTACTAATCAGAACAATAAAAAAAAATAAATTTCCTAGTTCAGGCCGGATCTTTGGATCCAGGGGGCGCTGTTGTACCTTGATAAACACAAAAATAGTTTTAATACGTGAAAATACTGCAAATCTGTGTTTCTCTAACCTCAGGTCAAAGACTGCAGACTAACCAGTGACCAGGGGAGACACTCAGCTCCAACACGGTACATATGGCTCTGATACAAGGGGGCAGACAACCAGCAGACGCAGCGGAGCCGTCCCTGGTACAGGGCAGGAAGTGTGTGTGGTGTGTCTGTCTTCTCCTTCTCTACAGTAATGAGTGTGTTTGTGTCCAGCTCTGCTGCCTACTGTGTAGCAGAGGTGTTGTGTAGACGTTCCCACAAAACCAGAGAGAGAGAAGAACAGTGTTCTGTGATGGAGAAGACATGATGACATGAGATGAAGAGGAGTCGTGTTTCACACAGCTGCAGTGTCTACGTACAGTACATTAGTCCACTTCCTTTATCTCCCGGAGAAGGGTTTAGAAACCCATCTTGGCAGCATAACAGAAAGAAAGAAAAAAGATTTGAGAGAACAAATTATAAACGTGAAGCAGTCCGTTCTGCAGAGTGATAGGATCTGGGCACTGAAGGAGATCAGAGCTGACGTGCTGAATTGCTGCCTTACTAAAAGTGGTGCCTGGCACTAAGATCACAGGCTGATCATCTGTGTCCAATCTGTCCTCCCACAGTCAGTGTATACATGTGAATGTAATGAGTTGTTTTAAGTGGTTAAAGCTGAACACAGGAGAGACTCTCATCTGTGTCTGACAAGATTAGAGCGAGAGTGAAGGAGCTGAAAATACAGATCTTTGCCCTGTGGTGGAATTATTTCTGAACATTACATTTATAAGACTCCAACTTTCATCTTACATTCTGTTCCCAACAGACGGTTTGCTTCAGAAGTATATGTATATATATGTATATGTATATATATATATATATATATATATATATATATATATAAGAAAAGTCTGAATACATTCACAAAAAGTCTGAATGTATATACGAATATATATATATAAATATATATACTTATCTACACACACATATATATATATAAATATATATATATACATATATATATACATATAAAGCCATCTTCACCATAAAGCAGGTGAAAATGGATAGATTGAATATTGCTTGATTTTTAATAAAGCATTGAAATCACAATACACGATCTGTGAGATTATTTGAGACTTTGGGACTAAGATATAGGGGCAGTAGTGTCCCAGCAGTCAAGGAAGTGGACTTTGGTCTGCAAGGTTTGAGGTTTGAATCCATCAGCTGCCAGGTTAACACTGAGGTGCTGTGAGCACAGCACCCTCCCAACCTCCACTATGGTGCAGTGCGCTTTGGGTCACAGTCGTGGAGACTGACGACCATGTGACCTGGCAAAAGATTAAAAAAAAAGAATGAATGAACTTCCCAAGGAATTATTAGCTAACATATCCTGTAAGATATTAAGATGAGGATTAGGTATTTCTGACCCGTGTGAAACTAATGAAAAAAATAAAGACAAAAATTGAGCTAAATCAACTTGACATTGCCAAAATATTTTGCTGAATTTTTTTAATTTAGTTCCAATGTGCAAAAAAAAACATTAACACCATCTCCATCACAAGGGTTAGAGTTCTAAAAGGACTCTGGACTCTTATTGGACTTTGAAATAGTTTGGACTTGATTCAACTGCTACAGCTGAGTTGTTGGAACGAGAACACAAACTGGAACGTGTTCACATTTGAATCTTTTATAACCATAACAGAGAGCTGATAAGAGCAGATGAATTACAGCTGCTGCTGCACAAGGAAGAGAAGAGACAAAGGTCAGGAAATTATGACTGGCCACAGAACTTTGGTCTCCTGCGTCAGGTGAACCGCAGCACATTTTTCGCAGAGTTAGGATTGAAAACACCGGGAAACATCATGTTCAGGTGAGGAGTTATGTTTGTCATTTTTTAGCTTTTAAAAGACTGAACTGTAGCTGTTAATGTTGATGGGTTTTTAACATTTATCAGAAAATATTCTTCTTTATTTTTGACGTTTTAAATTGTGAACTTTTTGATATTTTCATTTGAAGGATTTCATTAATAGTCTGCGTTTCCCTGATAGTTGGTATCACAGCCAAACCATGGGTAAGTACAGATATTAAATATCACAGTATCAGTTAGTTTCACTATTTAATTAGCAACGATGTAACATTTTCACTGTTTTTCTTTCCCAGAATAAACTCGTAGATACAGCAATTCAGGAAACTCTAAAGTAAGTCGTACTGTCTTAGTCAACTGCCTTAAAAAAAACAAACCCTGACTAATATGTCCTGACATTTGTCTTAGCTCCATGGACGACAAAGACTGGGGTGTGGAGGTGGAACCTCCAGAGGACATGGACAAGACTGACTTCAGCATCGATCCTCGAATGAAGATATGGAGTGGCTACAAAGGCAAACAAGCCCAGAAGGCTGAGGAAGACGTGGATGATGTCCACCATCCTTCAGTGGACGATCTCCTTAAAGCCCAGAGCCTGGACCTAAATGATGTCCCTGCTGTTGAGCTTCATGAAGAACCAGCACAGGATACTCTCAGAGCACGGCCAGAAGAAGATGAAGATCACATTTACCACCCTGACCTGAGTGAGATGGACTCAGATGAAACTGAAGACCATTGGGAACAGGTCTACCAGAAAGCACAGGAGGAGCTGGCCATGTACCTGGTCCCACTGTCCCCTGGACATAAAGCTGCTAAACCGTTCCCTGGGCCTTACGTTCTGCCAGAGATGGACGAGGACGACGTCTATCATCGTGATGAGCAGAACTTGGATCTACAGATGGACGTGCAGCCGCGTGAAGTCGGAGTGGAACAAAAAGTCAGAGTTTACCTTCAACCAGAGGAGGACAGGGATGAGTTCTACCACAAAGACCCACCAGAGTTCATCTTCTACCAGGATGTTGTTGTTGAAAGAGCTGCTCCTGTCGACATACCTTCTCAGAGGAAATACAGCGAACCAGAAGAAGATCTGGATCACCTCTACCATCAGTGATCAACACTTTCTAATGTTCATCTGCATCTGTTGACGGATGTTAGGACACACTCACATCCTTTCAAGTGTCTATTTGTTTGTAATTGTTGGTGAAAAGACAATAAAAAAGGCTTTAAAATTGATATTTTAAACTGTTTTTCATTTATTTTAACATAACAATTACATTAAATCACAGTGCTAATTTTTAAGGTTTAGACAGACATGGTCAAAGTAAGGCCAGTGGGCCAGATGTGGCTCATTCAGCATTGTATTCCGGCCCACCAAACTTGTCCAAATTAGTTGCTTTAAATAAAAGCATCTGCTAAATGTAACGTATTGTGATATTTGTCTGCCTTTTTTTCTTCAACGTCCGTGTTTTCCCTGTAGATAGCATTGAGAAGACTTGTAGCATTGTAGCATTTTTGGCCTTTTTGCCCTGTCTAATTGTAGGAGCCTTTGTAGTTCAAGAGTCAAAAGGTTTGCCTTGATCTGACTTAGAATTAAATAATTTTCATTATTGTTGGTCCCTTCTGATTTTGCCGCCGTGTCTCCAGTAGTAACTGTCTCGTCCCTGCAGTGTTTCACTGCAGCTGCTCAGCAGGAATCACCCCCTTCTTCAGGATCAAATTACCATAAAGTGCTTTTTCCCTGCGTCAGAGAAGAGCAGTTTCGTGTGCTTACAAAAAGTCATAAAGTAGAATACAAAATTTGAAAATGTTGGCAGAAAAAAAATGTTTGATCATCAGTAAAAATCACAGCAAAAAATGACTTTAAGGACTGTAATATAACAATCAGTAGGGTTTTATTATCAGGAGATTTAACTACCTGTCACTATGTTTACAGAGAGGTATGAGCAATACGAGTTAATAAAGTTAAAATACAAACTAAAGGTAGAGGCCAGCTCCCGCTTGGTGGATCTTAACTTCACTTTAGTGACACCCAGAGGATGAAAATCATTTTCTACAGGAAAGTAAATAATTTAAACATAATTTTGCAACAATGCAAAGTAAAACACATACATACCCTGTTGCTACGACAGCGAAGGACGCCTTGGCTCGGTCATAGAACTCAAACCTTTCCACCAACTCCAGTGGAGCCTGGAGAAATTCAACAAATATTCATATGTCTAAACTGTCGCAGAGTTTTGTTTAATTATTCAAATGTTTTTGAATTTTTTGAAGTAAAATAAAATGTACATTAGATCCACTTTTAGACAGGAGATCAGAGTAGACGTTCCACACAGGAACAGGTAAATTGGCCTGTTTGTCGGCATCTACTCGATCCATGACAGCAGCCTGTTACATCAAGAAAAACACACATTTTTATTGTCAGTATAACTGAAGCACTAAAAACTATAACGAAGTATTTCTGTGCTACTCTGACAAAGAAGACAGTGATGTTTTATACCGGAGAGGGGACATAGGTGTCCAAGGGAAACAGCTTCAAAATGGCCTCCAAAAGTTGCGGAATTTCCAAACCTGTGTGAAGAAGAGACGGTAAATATAATGACCGCCAAACATTGGAGAGAACCTTCTAGAACCAAAAGATTAACTCATATAAAATAGAAACACAGACATAAACATAATGGTTTGTAAAAAGAAAACATAAGACATATCAATAAGTTAATAAAACAATAATTTGGCTTATTCGTATTTGACGTAAAATGGTAAAAATGATAAAATAATTAGTAATAAAACTTAAAAACAGCATCAAACTGCTACCTACTAGTATAGCTACAATGTAGGTGACATAATAAATGTATTCCCGAGTTAAAAACAATGTCTTTACGGTCCATACCATCAGCTCTTATCTCCTTTGGTCCACAAGCACAAACCGATGACGTTGGAAAATTGACGTCAGCCAGAACTAAAAACACAGAGAATGTCAGTCAGACTTTACACCGGTGTTGTGACAAGAGTTGTTACAGAATAAACTTCCGGTTTAAATAGACGTTTAAATCAATCGCTTATCGAACCCAGTTCATCGCCGTGTCCCATTTTGGCCAGAGCATAGAGAAGCTCAGGTGACAGAATAGATGGGATTCCCTTCAGGACCACCATTCTGTCGGAACACCGCACTCTCGTACCGAGACACAGACACTTCCGGTTTAGAAAAAAAAAAAAAAGAGTCGTGGAAGTGTAGGGTCCAAAAGTGGCCGCAAGAGGGCGACAATGCTGATTTACAAAGTGAAGGGACTTCATGAAGAGAGCAGAATCTATCTGCGGTCTGTTCTGGATTACTGTTAAATCACATTTTTTAAAAGAAGTATGTTTTAAACTTTAAACTTTCTCAGTAAATAAACTAGGAACCGAATTTTGTACAATTATAACAGACATAGAACACGTGTACGAATATTCTATTGCATTTTATAATGTATTTAACTTATATAAGGAGACTTTCGGCAGTAAAATAAAAAATGTAAGAAAGGTTTTTAGTGAACAGGCCTGGGAAAGGGAGGGGTGGCCAGAGGAGCCTTTGTTTGACAATCAGCATCTCACTGTTACACACCACTAACTCTCACACACTGGACCTTTACGAGGCATCGGCTGAAAAAGCCCCCAGTTGCCCATCTTTATACGTGATAAAATACAGCGTTATTGTACAAAGGGCTGCAGAGTCGGTTAATCTTGGGTCTGTGTTATTTCTAACACCCTTGGGTGGGTATAACTCAAAGCAGACATGGGTTGAATGTGCAGTGGTCCCCCGTGCCAAGAATGTGAGATAATGAAAATATTTGTAGAATCATGAAAAGCCCTCCACCCAACCTGAGGAGCTCTCAGCTGGATATTGGAAAAAGGTTGAGGAATCCACATTGTGATCACGAGAAGGAAAGAGGAACATAAGGACAAAAGTCAACGAAGTTTGACCCGGAATAACGATGACAATTTAATTGTAAATGAACAGCATTAGAAATATGCTGGTCCTCCTGTGTTTCCTGCTAATTCATTATGACAAAATTACAGAGAACCCCTCTGCTACAGAGGCCTGGTGTACAAGAGTTCCACGAGGTAAAAGCGGGTGAATGTACAGAAGGCATGCAGTGTGGAGGTTTCCAGAAAGGAATCATGGGAGTCTGCTCAGCAGGAGCAAGAGAAAAGGCCAAAGCAGGAGCCAGGTCTGTCTACTGGAGTGAAAGGCCTTTTCTCCTTCCTCTGGAACCATGCTGCTCTGCCTTTATCTCAGCTGCTTTAAATGAGTTTATCACGCTATGAGGGTCTGCGCTGCCAAAATGTAACGTTTTGCCTCTTTTGTCTGTAAAGAGAGCCTCAATTGAGTCTACATTTATTATTTTGACCTTTTGGTAGCCCCAGAAAGGAGCTGCTTTCTGAGGCTCTCTGCAGACTTTTGTGCCGCCCTGCAGACTGGGGGACAAGTTGTTTTTTTTTTCTCCTCCTTTTTAAAGTTTTGTGCCAGGGAGCTACAAGAAAGCAAGCTCCAGGGGAATATTGAAAGAAAATAAAAATCAATTAGGCCACGGCCCTGAGAGGATATGGGGCGCCGCCGAGTGAAGATCAGACAGAAGAAAAGGTGCTTTAGGACGATTGGAGCGGCAGAAGAAAACACACTTTAACCAAATTTGTTCTGGGGTTCCCTTTGAGGTCACAATCATAGAGTAATACTAAAAACACTAATGATGGTCACTGATACCTACAAAATTGCACGTATGACTTTGTGCCTCAATGCTATCATACATTTATGCAATATAATAAAAAAATACAAAATTAAGTCATTGATGTTTTATACCAAATATAGATTGAATAACATAACTTGACCAAATCCTGTTAATCAGAAAAATAACTCCGCGAGTTGTTTCTAGAAAGGTTCAAGATTTTTTAAGAAAAGGTTGAACGACACAATGGCTCCATCTAGTGGTGAGAAGTACAAAATCATGGCCATCATGTTAATGATGAAATATTCATTTTGGTAGAGTATTTTGTTCTAGGACCAGTTATTCAATCTATGATCTGACCTTTATTTACTTTACTGATCACATCAAACCAAAGAACCATCTTGTGTAGTTATGAAAAAAATGCATTTCTTTAATTTAACCATGATATATTTTAGATTTGTATAATAAAATCGCATAAATTCTAAATCTAGTGGATTAACAAACCAGTATATCTTTTTTAAATCATATTTATGATCGAGCGTCACATATTATATAAATGTAACCCAGTGGACCTGATTTCACAGTAAAACGGTGGTCATGTGATTCTCTCAGACGCTGCACACACTAGTGTTTTATTGTAAAAATAAGGGAAAAAAATGACTATAAAGGTAAACACACAAATTAAAGTCAAAATGGCAAAAGGCAAAGTCAAGCATTAATGACTTCTCACACTGATTTCCCAAAGAGACTCAATCATTCAGCATTTCTCTGTGACAACCCTCACTTGTCCTCAATCATTCAACGTTGGATTCTAACAACTTGCATGATTCACCATGTTCCAAGGCATTTTCAGTAAATACTAGGAGTTTTTGCTGAGTATTTTTTTTAACTGTCCTTAAAATTGGCCTTTCTCTTCTCCACAAAAGCAGTCATGCCTTCCTTACGATCCTCCTATAAAGAAAACAAACACACACACAATCCAAATTTATTTTATTTAAAAAATATATATATTTTTAATAAGATAAATTCTTCTACTCACCGTAGCAAAGGTAGCGTGGAACAAACGTTTCTCCAAACGGTTCCCCTCAGCCAAGGTCAGTTCATAAGCTGCCGTCACACAAAGAAACAATGGACATAAACATTTTTATTTAAGTTTAAGTTTTACTGGCAGTGGTCTTTAAAGGAGACTGGACTCACCAGCGTTAACAGCCTCTTTAGCCATAGCAGAGACCAGTTTAGAGTTAGAGGCTATTTTTTCTCCACATTTCACGGCTTCAGACACCAGCTGATCCACAGGGAAGATTTTACTCACAAGTCCTGGAGGAGAAGAATATCACACTTCTGGCTCTGTTTGCCCGAGGAAAGATTTGTTCAGAGATGTATAGATAGTTTATGCTATACAGATGGATCACCTGATTGCTTGGCTTCTTGAGCACCAACCCGGTCTCCTGTAAGAACCATTTCCATAGCCAGGGATTTGCCTACAGCACGAGTCAGGCGCTGGGTACCACCGGCCCCTGCAGGAGACAGATTAGATGACTACACCCCCAGAAGAAAGACCTTTCTATGATCTATGTTGAAAGATAGGTCTCAGTAGATACAGCAGGGCTAAAAAAAAAAAAAATACCAGGAATGGTCCCCAACAGGATCTCCGGTTGTCCAAACTGAGCTTTCTCCCCAGCGTAGATGATGTCACACATCATGGCCAGCTCGCAGCCTCCACCCAACTAAAAATATAGAGGATTAAGGTTACATTTGTTGAATTATTGTAATTTATTTCATTTAAAAAATTATAAAACCAATGAATCCTTACAGCAAATCCATTGACAGCTGCAATTACAGGCTTCCTGACTGTGGACACTCTGTTCCAATGAGCCAGAAAGTTCCCACCGTAACACTCCTGGAATGTTCTATTCTGCATCTCTTTAATATCTGCTCCAGCTATAACAGAAATAAAATGGTTTATTCTCTGCAGGAAGAACAATTAGGGTTAAATACAAGGTATAATATAAGGTATATAACAATAATTTCTTCTCACCAGCAAATGCTCTGTCACTGCCTGTGATGACAATGGCTCCAATTTTGTCATCTGCTTCAAAGGAGTCCAGAGCCTGACCCACCTCCTTCATCAGCCCGTCACACAGAGCATTCAGAGCCTTGGGTCGGTTCAGTTGGATGAAGCCCACGTTGTTCTGCTCTCCTCTCTTTTCCACCAAGATGTACTGATATTGACCACCTGCATGAATATGAACCAATCATTAACAATCACAGATATTTACAAAGTACAAATTCAATCATTCAACGCAAAAAGCAGGAGTTGGATATCTTTGAGTAATGTTTTATCTTTTTATACTTTTGACTTTAACTGTAGGGGTTGGACAGGTCTTAATAATAAAACTACTGGCAGTGTAGGTAAGTCAAAGTACTGGTTGAAGTAGAATTCTGTTCTGTATTTCCCATGCAAGAGTATTTTGGGAAATTAAGTGCAAGTTATGTTTAGATTTTAAAACGTTTATTTAATATAAATATAAGGTAATCATTTGGTTTAATTAGTATTTTTCGTTCGTAGACTTGGTTCAGAATTTTTTGAGTTTGTTGAGCAAGCAATTCAAACTGCCTAAATGGCACCCCCTGTTGGGCAGTAATTAAACATATTGCTTTCGTAAGAACAATTAATAAAACTAAATGTCAGCAATATATGAACAAACAGATAAAGCTCAACACTATTTGACTTAACGTATTTCTGTTCAATATCTAGGTGTTTGATTTAAAACTATTATGGGATCAAAACTACATGTAAAACTTGAGTTTACATAAAAATCGAGACAGGATTTAAAATAATTATAATTACAAGTAAAATAAAAAATACTGAACTTGCATGTATAAAAATGGAACGCCAAATTCACATGTTAAGACGTTGGTCCTGCACATGCGTCATTCAGTCTATGGATCGTGTTTCTTGACATTGTAGCAACAACAGAAGCACCGCTGCGCTCGAAACACCTACCGGTGCAGTACAGGCGGGCGGCGGACAGGCGAGCCGGTGCTGTGTTGTTAGACCTCAGCAGCGACGCTGCTCTTCTACAGAGGAACGACATGGCAGAAACAGTGCAGATGCTGCTGTTGTGTCAGAGAACTAACTCCTTCAGGATACTACTTCCGTTTCCGCCTTTCTTCGTCCTCTGGAATGGTTGAACAAACGCAATAATGCTGCTTTACTGCCATCTATCGGCGGCCTTGAATTATGTAGTAATGTCACTCCGTAGTTGTGACTTGTGGCTTAATAGCGGTATCTTAGCCAGTCTACTGGTCTGCGTATTAAGAGGGATTAGTAAAGTAAAAATTTAAAGAATAATAAACAAATTAAAAACATTTTAAAAATCCCAAATGAAACCTTAAGTACTTTACATTGATATATCTTCAATACAAAAAAATGACGTAAATGACAAACACGACGACCATAAAATTATACAAATATATATCACAGTGCTATTATTTATTCCGTATCCCACAGCGAACGCGCTGCGCGTTCGCGATTCCGCTCACGTGAACGAGCCCTCTTCCATCCTTCGCTTCGTCTGCTGTGAGAGTGGCCTCTATTTTCCTCACGCGCAAGGATAAAACCTCAGGTTATCGTAGGTAAGATTACATTTGTGGTCATTTAAAGCCGTGAGACCGTCATGTTTCTTCATGCGACGCTAAAGCAGAGCACTAGCTAATTTATAAAGATGCGGTTGGATTAAATTAATGCGTTTTCATTGCTTTTACGTCAGCTTAAAGCCAATTTTCTGCAAAACAATTGACCATAACGTGTGACTCTTCATTTACTCGACGATTTTGATTTCTACAAAATGGTAACACAACGTTTCCAGTTGCGTATCATTTACAAAAAGGCCATATTTTTTATCATTTATTATAAATATTACTGCTATACTGTCATTTATATGGAAAAACCATTATTGTTTGTGATGTTAAAATTCAGAGATGAACACGTGACATGTGAATATACAATACTGCCATAATTTGCCAAATTAAATAACCAAATTACAGTAAATATGATCTTTTATTTTGACATATTCTATCATTACTGTTTTTTTTCTATCAATTGTATTTGAGAAATTGAAAGGTTTTATTTGAAGATATTTTGCTCAGCTTTTTATATTTACATTGCATACACATTTCTAGGACAAATGAAAGGACGTCACAGCAGCAGGAACATGTTTCTTCTAGACTAGTACTGTCCTGGATCCAGGTTAGGCCCAGGATTGGTTTGGAAAGTCTACTGTATGTTAGGCAACTGTTAGGCAACAGTGTGGATTTACCGCCTACTGTCATCTGCATCAATGTCATCAATGCTCCAGTAGCAGCTTCCTGGAGCTCATCTTGCTTCCAGCAATATCCTCATATTAAAGGGATGCCATATCAACGTAATGTTGAGGTGAAACGTCTCCAAACCGTATGTGTGATTCCAGTAAATTTGGCAAAACCAAAACATTGTGTTATCGGATTTTCATTATTGAAGTAAAAACCCAACATCGATCTTAACAATATCACCTTACTATTATTACGTATGTCCGATACGGATAAACCTAATTATAGGTTTAAAAAAAAGTTTGGGGGATAAATGACTGTAATTTAAGTGTCTGTCACTAGATGGCAGCATTGCAGCTCATTTTATTAATCTCATGGGTACGCAGTAGTTTGTATATATAAGTAGATAAAAATTACCATAAGTAATTAAATATTGCCAGACCTACATCATATCGATTGATATTGGAATCAGAAATCAAGTGATTGAATATCAACGTGTCAAATCTTGGCAAAGGTAAATTATTTAGCTTGAAAATGTAGCCATCCCTTCACACCCCGCCCTAGATGGATGTTTGTTGGAGCTTTAACTGTTTGGTTTAAGCCTTTGTGAGGCACTGTGTTCTACCTCATAGAGTACTCGTGCCATGCAAGTTAAATTTGTTTTGATGTCAATTTCAAAATGGATTTACCATCCTTCATATTCTCCTCAGACCGTGTCAGGAATGAACCAGGTGGTTGCGACATGCTGGACCTGCATCCTGCTCTCTGCTTTCCTGTGTGAACCCACACTGGCCAGAGGCGGTCGTGGAGGGTCCCGTGGGTCCTCCCGAGGATCGTCGTCTCGCAGCACCACCTCAGGGAGTTATCGGGGCGGGGGCGCCTACGGTGGGACTCGTTCTCGCTTCAGGGCGGCGGGGCGGTCCTCTCCCATGAGGGTGGCCAGTGCAGCAGCAGCAGGAGCGGCAGTGGCTCTGTCCGCAGATAAATGGTACGCCTCGGCCTACCGTCGCAGCAACGCGGGGGACTCGGAGGAAGAGCTGGATTATTACAACAGGACCAATTACTTTGATGCTTTCATGATGTCAGACTCTGTTCAAATACGACCTTCTTCACAGGTGGTTGTTGTGATCACTGCAACATTTTTACCCATACATGGGATTCTCCTGGACTTTATATCAGACCTGTTTAAGTGATTTTTAATAAAAAAAGAAATCTCTCCTGGATCCAACAGGACCTGCCAAGGACACACCAGCAGGAGACGTGAAAAATACCCCACTGATCGAGGACATTTAACAAAAATATCACTGTACTGTATGTTTTTACTTGTGTAGTCATTTGTGCCAACAATCACATGTAAATAAGCAGCGTATTATTGGTTGTTACATTGCACCAACACTTCACTTTTATAGCCATTTCAATATAAATAATCCTGGAGTCAAACTCAAGAATAATCTCAATTTCCCAACTTTTTTGGGAATTAAATTTACTTAAAAAAAATAAACCAGCACTTTTTATAAATATCCAAGATTAGAAAATTTATTTCACTTTATCAGTTCCCTTTTTTTCCATGATAGCCACAGCCAGAACCTCTGTCCCAATCATCTCTCAACCTATTTTGTAATTTATATATTTGTAAAGCTGTGTGTGGATGTTGCCAAATTATATCAGTCTGAAAATGCTGTGTTCACTGTTCAACACAACTGTGGGATTTTTTTACAGCCTCTCCATCATCCAAAAAAGCTTTTACCTGCAGTAAACTCTCAGGAGCAAAAGACTGTTCCATTTCTGTAAGTGCACTCTTAACTCATGCTACTACTTAATACTATTTGTCCTCAACGTCTTTATGATAATAAATATTCATATTTACACAAAGTCATTTTTATTTGGTTTAAATAATCTTTAATTTCATTAAGGTTATTTACAAAGGACACAACAAAGTCGGGAAAAATAGGGTTACAAATGGGATGAGGACAAAACATGTGACCCAGAAATGATGTTTAGGTTGTAGGAAGGATGAGCTCAGTCCAGCATCACCTGTCCAAGTTCTCCTTTCCTGAAACATCTTATGAAGTCGTACGCTGCAGATGTGAAGTCTGGGACAGTGACAGTAATGTTGCCTAGAGGAGATGAAGAACAAAATACATAATGGAACTGGAAAATAACTTTAACATTTACTGTTTAATTCTTATTGATTTTTCTGAAAGAAGAAAAAAAACATCGACCATTTGTTATTTCTTACCAATCCCAGTGATGGCTTTGACTCTCTTGGTCTTTCCTATTTTAACAGCAATATGTTTTAGGACTTTTTGGATGTCATCACAAGGTTCTTGAAGTTGATATTTCTCCACATAACTGCACAAGAGAAAACGAAAAAGGAAAGAATGAAGTCAAACTGATCAAATGAAAATGTAGTTAATCAATCAATCACACCTGAACTTCTGCAGTCTGTTTAAAGAGTACAATAAGTAGTCAGCGATCACTTCTTCTCCCACTAAATGGTCCAGTATAGTTCCTGTAGGTGGAACGAGGTTGTTATAAAATAAAAAACATTATATTTTAATGTTTGTATTTGTATGTTCCACTAACCACATAGCGCCAACTTCAGGCCTGTTTCTACATCCTCTATCTTTGGATTCAGGACTCCAGGTGTGTCCAGAAGGTAGATTATCGGTCGCTCACAAACCTAAAAATAAGATGCAATGTGTCCAAACAGTCAGAAACAACTGGAGACCATGAAAAAGGGAATTATCTTTTAAGGACTGACCTGGATTTTTGTCAAAACTGCTTTGGTGATACCAGGCTCTCCACCGACTCTGGATGCACGACCTTGTGTGGACACATCACTTTTAAGTTCCTTCTGACCCAATGTTGAAAAACGATGAAATTCTAAATATTCATACCTTTCTTTAAGTTTGTCCTCCTTAATGCGTTGATTAGAGATGACTTCCCTACATTTGGTACTCCAATCACCATGACGCAATAGTTGTAAATCTAAAATGTTGATGAAGTAGAAAACAATGACCATTTAATCAGAAAATACACATTTCTTTTCATAAAACATATATGTTTCACGGATAAAAAATTACATTAATTATGTATTGTATATTATATTAATGGAGAACTAGGTTTAAATGTTGGTTGACAACATCTTTCCGCAGAGACAGATTCCAGTGTAGACCAAACTGAAATAAGTAGAGTCTCCACCCAAACTATCATTTCACAGAAGGGCTACGTCAGTTTCAGTGTTCAATACAAAAGAAAAATAAATCAGTTTCCCATGGATTCTGTGTAATACAACACTCAACCATTAAGGGTTTTGAGAACTGATTTACCATAAAATGTGGAGAACAAATCTATAAGATATTATTATAAATTCAACTTTTACATCAAGGTGGGGGCCGCAAAATATCATTCCACGGGCCACAAATGGCCCACGGGCTGCAAGTTTGAGACCCGTGGTATAAATTGTTCAGAAACAGTTTCAATCAGTGACAATTTAATGCATTTCTGATCAACTCTAACCAATGACGATTGTAAATACTGTTAAAAATATAACAACAGGGCAAACAATGTGTGTGATACTGCAGTGTCATATGTGTACATTGAACAAACCTCATCTCGGTTAAAGCGCTCTGTGTTGCCAATGACATCCATCACCATTGGAACCAACTGCAGACATGAAAAGAAACCGATCAGAACCAGAACCTCTTGACATAGGGATCCAAAAAGACGACACTAACTTTTTTGATGCTGTCATCCCTCTGTTTCAAACAATCTGTGAAGAGAACATTCTTCACCCCGTCTTTTTTTAGCTCATGGAGGACACTCTGAAAAGAACGCAGAATTATTTCCAGAATCCTGTGCTGATGCTGTGCAGCTGTTCAGTTCCGTTAATAGTATCTAACCTTCTTTTTGGAAAGATCAGCCAGATCCATCTTGTTGAGGATTAACACGTGTGGCCTGACATCCAGAGTCTCCTGAAATAAAGGGTTTCTTCCAGAGAATGGGATTTTCATGTGGTTAAGAACAAACCAATGAACAAAAAAATCAAAGGTGAGAAGTTTTATTTTGATAAGAAGTGGCCTGGATGCACAAGAAAGTGTGTCAAGGCTGTATTTAAATGGCTGATGATCTGCTATGACAAAAAAGCTACACAAATATGTGAAAGTAGAGCCTTACTTCTGTGAAATTAAATATTCTGTTGTTGGGGGGTTCAAGTCTGGCCTGCAGTGCATTTATATTTAGCCCACAAGATCATTTCAAATCTTAACCTCCGCCCACCCCCAGTATGTAGGTGTTTAAGAGACACAGAATTCAGGAGACAGAGCTGAAGGTGGAGGAGTTAAAGATGCTGAGGTTCTCTTTAGGAGAGACAAGGATGGACAGGATCAGGAATGAGGTGATTAGAGGGACAACACAGACAGGAAGTAGAGAAGACAGATTGAGATGGTTTGGACATGTTCAGAGGAGGGACAGTGGATGCATTGGTAGAAGAATGATCCTAGAGATGGAGCTACCAGGTAGGAGACAATTGATGGATGCAGTGAGGGAGGTAGTTGGAGTTAAGAGTAGAAGATACAGAGAACAGGGGGACATTGATTCGCTGTGACAACTCCGGGACAAACTAAAATAAAAAGGTTTCAGGACAAATAATAAAGGATATTCTGGCATCGTGGATTTCTATGATGCAGTCAATACTTCTTAGCTTGGACCTCATCTGTTTAACTCCTATAAAACATAGACGGAAAATGTGTTTAAAGCGACATTTAAAGGTAAAAGTTTACCCCGTTGCAGACACGACTTTAGCTAGGTTCACCTTTAGCCATGTGCCCGGGAAACCAGTGAGCGACACTGCGTCCTCCGAAGTCAAAGACCGACCTGAACTTTTCCGCATTGCGGAGAATCTGATGTAGTTTCATGGTTACAAACTATGACATATACTACCGTTCATTGGCCAGTACTAAAAAAACAAGCTACTGTATGTATGTTATTCAGCGCCACACTGGCTGTGCAACACTGTTTACGTTCCGACTGGAATCTACGGACAGTGAGTTCCTTTCCGTGCGAGGAGCGCGCCCCTAGAGGACAAAGAAGGAACTACAAAATCAGAATATGGATTTTTGACACCCGCTTTTATTAAAAAGATTTATGTATGTAATGATAAGTCTTTATTGGAAAGAACCCGATCATTGTTTTGCCTTCTATTTCACTTATTTGTGAGTTTTTCGACATATAAAGGACCATGATACACAATATTATGTATTACAGACCCGATTTTGCTGCAGCTTTAACAAACACATTTTGATTCTTCATAATTATTTTTGTGAAGATTCCTGTACAGGTTGCCTGAGTAACTGAACTTAGATGTAATCTCCCAGGTCTAAGAATCCTAACTCGTTAATTTACACTTTATAACACCTTTATGCTTATACTTTACACACATTCTGATTAGAAATGACAAGAAAATACATTATATATAAGACAACAAAACTTGTCTTTAACAACCCTTAAAAAAATCTTTTAGGAGTCGAATTTTTCAGCCCATTTTTTTAGAGTTTTGACATTTCAAGACTGGGTTCATTAACAATGTTGTAGTGCGAGATGAGACGATCTGCTTCCCTCCACCCGCTGAGGAGAGCTCCATGGACGGTGGAGTAGTAGCAGGAATGAGTGGCTTCGCCAGCAAAAAGCACCTGCAGAGGCTGAGGAACAAAAAAATGCACATATTTAATAATAATTCTTCAAGATTCCATTTGACAAAGACTGCAATCATGGGAGCTAATCTACCTGTGACTGTGATTCTTTTACAGGAAGTGGTTCCTGCAAATTTTCTAGATCCTGTTTCGAGCAACCTTTAGTGGGGAAAGAGTAGGAACCGCAAGTCCAAGGGTCATGGAACCATTGAGAGCGGAGAATTCTTCTTGGGGTTATGATCGGATTTCCTTAATACACACCAACACACACACACATTTTATTTAACATAAAAACAAAATTATTTTCTCTCACTTTAGGACTTTTTTCTTCCACACTCACCTGTGAACCTTCTTACAAGCTGTGTGACAGTATGTGTCACTTCCTGTTCTGAGAGCGTCTCCATATACTCTGACTCATGTCCAGCAATCCACCCGCATATAGTGTGACCATAGCTGCAGGTTTAATCACAAGAGGGCACTAGAATCAAATAAGTGCCTGTTGTTATGAACAACGCAGTCAACAGTGGATGAAATTAAAGAGAGAATCACCGTTCAACTGGCTTCAGCACAGTGAAGCCAAACAACTTCTTGATCCAGGATCTCTGCAAGTCTGGAACCTGGTCCACTAAGGCTTCCTGAGATGGGACAGAGGAAAAATTATTGAATTACTGAAAGAGAACTTTAATGAGCAAAAGAAAGTGTTTAAAAAGTAAAGGTTAAATAAAAACATAAACTGGTTAGGGTCACCAACAACAAAATGGTAATCAAGATAATAATAATAATTATTATAATCATCTTCTCTTTTCGGCTTGTCCCTTTTTCAGGGAAAATAAAAAAGGAACAAGCAAATCAACATTTTCCTATCTTCCCCTGTATCTTCTACTCTGACTCCAACTACCTCCATGTCCTCCCTCACTGCATCCATCAATCTCCTCTTTGTCTCCTACCTGGTAGCTCCATCTCATCTCTCATCATTCTTCTACTAATGTATCCACTGTCCCTCCTCTGAACATGTCCAAACCATCT
>JAFBJS010020865.1:0-35813 GCA_016785265.1 Paraplagusia blochii
CTTACCATTTTTTTCTGTTATTATTAATTGTGGTATTGTAATTATTAATTTTGGTCTTACATTAATTCAGAAATTAAGTATTAAACAGATTTTTTTTTACTTTTTGTAGTTTTTTTTTTTTTTTTAAGTTTAAAGGGGATCAGGGGTACAAATCTTCATACTATAACACAATGTCATGACATACATTTTATGGATCCATTAGACAATCATTGTTTTTTTAAGTCAATGTGTTGCTTTTTTTGTTGTGAGAAAGTTAAAGATTAAAAAACCATAAAATTGACAGCGTCAAGCAAAAACATTGCAGTGCGCCTAATGTATCAACCAAAGCATTCAGACTAGATTTATAGCGCCCTCTAAGAGGAGCTCAGAGCCATATGTTCATTTTTTTTTTAACAAAGGTGTTACAAATTTCATTATATTTAACCAGTTTGGTATAAAGTGACTTTTTGTGGCCTTATGTTTTGAACCTGTGTCTGTTTTTCCCCTCTCCCCTTCTTCCTTTAAGTCAGCGCTGTAAATCCTTTTTACTTGTTTATTTTCTCTTTTTATTAACATCAGCTCAGGAACCTCCAGACTGATTTGTCGCTAAAAGATGGACTTGCTTGTTTTCCTTTGTGTGGAAATCTTTTGCTTTGCCTTCCTCCTCTCTCCCAGCCCTTGTGTGACTGACAGCCCTTATTGGGCCATAACAGGCGTAACTCCCCCCTTTGTCTGAAGACAATTCTCACACAGATTCGGAGCCATGTGCATTCTTTGCCCACACCACACTATTTGGTGTGCAGTGGGACCGAAAAAGAATCACACCCCGTCCCTGCTCCTCCTCCTCTACTCCTCCTCCTGTCCCCTCCCCTTGTCCCTTTTCTCCGCTTCCCCTCTGTGAAATGAACACTTCAGCCGGCCGGAAACATTTAATCTGGGCCCCTTTTGAAGAAAATTAATTGAAACTTGTCCCACTATAGCGTCCTTTCTCCAGCTCCGTCTCTCCCTCCTTCTCTTTTCATGATTGGGTGGTGAAATTGTCAGAGGGCTTGTTTGTAGCCAGCCTTTGAATGGCAAGAAGAGGTGTTATTTCTCTCTTTTCATTTTTTTTTTCTTTCAATTCTACTGTGAATAACAAATTAAAGGGTCTTAGATTCGATAGCCATTGACAACTAATGGGCGACGTATTGCCGTACGCACCAGAAGAATAATGAATGGTGACTACAGTGTCTCTTCTGCCGTGTAAATCGGGCCCTCGGAGCACACAATAGTTGAAGAGGAGGAAAAACAGCCGAGGTGCAGAAACGTGTAATCACAGAGCTGTGGAGGACGTGTGGTCAGTTGTTCTGAAGTCATCTGTCCTGCGTACGGCCAAATATAATGTACCAGGGTTTTT
This sequence comes from Paraplagusia blochii, assembly GCA_016785265.1. NCBI lineage: Eukaryota > Metazoa > Chordata > Actinopteri > Pleuronectiformes > Cynoglossidae > Paraplagusia > Paraplagusia blochii. Next base: position 1,376 of record JAFBJS010020865.1, read on the forward strand.
CAAGCTCATGGTTCTTGTATACATTATACACCGAGCTGAAAGATGTTCAGATTATGCAAATCTTACCACTGTTCTGTATGGAAAAAAAGCAGGGTGGAGTTTGCCACGGGACTTCCTGATTGGCTGGAGATCTCGCAGCATTAATTTGAAAAAAAAAAAAAAAAAAGAAATACTAATGAATTACTTGTGTTCACAAATTAGATGCTGTACTGTACAGAAAGTACAGGCTGCGAGATAATGTGTATAAAAAAATCTGTACTCAACACAGTAAAGAGAAATGATTTATTTGTCAAATTCAATACATAATCATCAACAGACACAGTGTCATGCAGTGACCTTGAGTCGGCGATGGATTACCTGGAATTTCAGATTCACTGCTGTTGCTGAGCTGAATGCTACTGAGAGGCTTGGCTCCTTGCTGCCGGACATTAGTTCTGTGTGTCGTTCCATCGGCTGGAGTAGAGTTGAATCCTTCCTTTGTCGGTGCGCATCCTGAAACATGTCATTGCTGTTACCATTTAGGTTCAGAGACTACTTTGTCAGGGGGTTTGGGTAAAAACAGCTACTTTGTAGGGTCACATTTAAGCAAGTGATAAAACAATCATGAAATGAACTACTTGAAAAAATAGGCAGTTTTGCAAAATTAAAGATTTTAAAGGAGATTAAATTTCCTGTTTTGTCATTGTGACATTGTGATTCACACCACAGCGCACACCGAAATTTGGCCTCTGCATTTAACCCATCACCAAAGTGAACAGTGGGCAGCTTTTTAAGCGCCCGGAGAGCAGTGTATGGGGACGATACCATGCTCAGGGCACCTCAGCGGTAACTTGGTGGTGGGGGATTCGAACCGGGGGTCTAAGTCCGCTTCCTTAGCCACTAGGCTACCACTGCCTCTGATCTGTGTCTTGTTATCGAAAAAGTGATGGGAATTAATGGTAGTTCTTAAGTTTTGACTGCTTTTTCAGTTGCTTCAGTGTATCTTCTAAATCCAGTCACAGGCCTACTAAAGACAGAAAGAGATACTTTAATGAAATTATTGTGACAACAGTAAACAACAAAAGTGTTTTTTTTTATTTAACTTCTGTTAACAGGCTGCCTCTGACGAGAAAAACTAACAGAGAACACTATGCACTTTCCTTTTTGGAGGCAGGCGCCTTAGCTGCTACACTATGGAACGGACTGGAAGCAGCCAGAAAACTTTGATCTGGTCCGTGGGCCACTATTTGATAATCTTTGTTTTATTGCAGTGGTCTCAAACTTGTGGCCCGTGGGCCATTAGTGGCCCGAAAATTGGTTTTGTTGGATGCACTCAGTGGTAGACATTTGTGTGTCAATGCGACCCTTTGGCAAAAGTGTGGGCAGTGGCTCTCAACTTATTTGATTTAGAGATCGCAGCTTTAAAGGCACTTTTTCCAGACAGTTCAAAATATGTGTTCGTTTCGTTAATTGCTAGTTCTATTCCACACCAAGTGCACGTGTGTGTGATAGAAACAGCCTGTTTGCATGTGGCCCACGCCCCTCGTTTCCTACAGGTTTCATGGAACTAAGGTATGGATGGCTGTGTTCTCACATCTCCGGCTCCGACGGCACTGACAGAGTGTGTTTTACACTAACCAGGCGAGACAAGTGTGAACACACCCTGCAGCAGCACACTTGGTGCGACGCTGCGTTGTTAGGTTTTGGTATTTTGCATGTCTCAGTGTAGCGAGGCTAATCTCTGTGTAATAACAGCATCACTCGCCCACAAGTCGTCATATCCACCTGGCTTCCTCTGTCACAGAAATGTGTTTATCCACACCCTCTTTTCACACCCCTCATCAGAGCCCGCTCCCGCCCATTCCCGAGTTCACCGGCGGCTGGGAGGGGGCATATTATGCTAAGCCCCCAGCGTTAGTTTTTATGTTTCCATAGCAGCCCCGCTCCCACAGGGTTGTGACCTCAGATGATTACAGTACAAAGCCTATTGGGTCTTGAAAACCTCTTTGAAGATGAAAAGTCTTTGATGGTTTGTATTTATGCAAATCTCTCAGATATGATTTATCCGACTGAGATTGAATGGAGAGATGATTAAAATTGCCTCTGTTTTGTTGAAGCCCTTCAATTGGAGGCCCCACTCTTTCTGCTCAGAGAACAAGAGTGGCGAGACCAAACGCAGAGGTTATTTTCCTTTTCCCATTTGGACAGACATAAATGCTGTACCTGAGGATATTTATATCTGTCTTTTACGGTTGTGGCAAAGGAGGCGGCGAGAAAATGGAGATGAAGTGGGCACACGGCGTTAGATATTTCTACTACACTTCTTTAAAACTCTCTTTTTACCCCCGTCCCCCTTTTTTTTTCAACTGGCCTTGAAAGGAAATATCTGACTGAGGGGGCTTTTGTGTGTTTCCAGATGATAGATTTAGGAATTTGGGCTACCCCACTGGCAGTCCAGGTCTAGCTGTGAACTGGTCTGTTGGAAAAAATTGGGATGCTTTGGTCTTCAAAGAACTGAACTTGGTTTTAAAGCTCTACTTAGGTGAGCTTGCATATTAGCAGGAGTCGTGCAGAATAAAGGTCCAGGCAAAGTGTCACATCACACTCCGATTGTTGCTCCGAGTCTTGCCACGGAGGAGGGGGGCAGGAATAAGGGAATAATGTAGGAGTACGACACACTCGGAGACGTTTCAAATCATGCTCCTCATGCTCCCCTCTTCCACTTTTGTTCCCCCTGTTCTCCAGTTCGCCGGGTGTATGCATGTGCTTATCCTTGCATGTGCACATTTACATGTGTGCACACACTCTCTCTGGGGGGAACACATGCTGTAGTTGAGCAGAGTGTTCTGAAGGAAGGCAGAGCGCGGGACTTCAGACAACGGGGGAAACCCCGGTGATAATGTAAAATATTTCATTTCTCCTGCTTTGTTGCGGCTCTCCTCTGCTCCCCGTCTCTGCTCTTTGAACCCTCACAGGTGTGTCTCTGAATAAAATGTGCACTTTTCTGAGCAGCGTTGGTAATAAAGGTGTCAAGATTGGTATAAGAAGTGAGACACCCCCCCGCGCCCTCCCCTGCCTGTCTGAAAACGTACCATTGTTGGAGAAAACAAAATTTGACATTGCTCAATATGACACGAATGCAAGGTTGTTTCTTTTTCTTAATCATGTCCAACGCAGTTTGGAGGCGAGATTGACGGCATTCTGGACAAACTGTATTTTAATGAAAGCTTGAAGGAGGACCAGGAGTTTGTGATGGATTCACTCCTGACAGCCTCAAGTCCTTTTCCTTAGTTATTCCAGGTCAATAGAGCTTTTCCTTAGACCAGTTCTGACTGAGTTCTGGCTCCTGAGATTTTACTTTTCCTCATATTGTTTTCTTGTCTTGTCTTTCATATTTCATATGTGATATGTATTTTTTGTCATTATGCAAGTGCGACTGTATAACTTCTACCTTAGCGTAGAAATTAGTTTGATGCAAATACTGACTATTAACTTTCACCCCTGACATCAGTCGAATATTGAGGTAAAACAGTAGGGATGTTGAAAATGGCATTTTAGCCAACAATATTTCACCAAGGTGGATGAATAAAAATAAAATCACGACTGGAATATCCTTTTATAAATTCCTTTATGCGGCTCATGTAGATGGAATAAATCAGTGGTCTTAACCTTGTGGCCCGTGGAACGACATTTTGCGGCCCCCACCTTTATATGAAAGTTGAATTTATAATAATATTTTATAGATTTGTTCTCCACATTTTATGCCAAATCCTATCGTTCCCAAAACCCTGATCCACCGTCTCCTATTAGTTCAGTGTTGTGTTACACAGAATCTATAGGAAACTGATTTTTTTATTAATTTTTTCTTTTGTAATAAACACTGAAAGCTGCAAATTTTCCTCAGGGAGTGAGTTAAACTTAAAAAGGAACAATTCAAAGAACAGTCTTAGGATGTTTTATTTTACATTTATTTATATTGTCAAATCTTGTCATCCACTGAATGTTTTGGCACTCACTTTGGGTCACTGCCCCACATTTGAGAAACATGATTGACAAAAAAAAATGTACGACATGTTTAGTAACAGTGTGAAGGAACAAACAAACAGATAAACTAGATAATCTACAGATGTGAGAAGCGGTGACAACGAATCAGCCGCTTGCGTTTGTTGTTTCTCATATGCGGAATCCGCGCCTGTTGTTAATGAGCCGAACCCGTGTGTTAAGTTTGTTGACAGGTTTCATTACAACTTGAAAGGACGGCCGCTGACAGAACCCATACGACTGGTCACCTTTGTGGAAACCGCTGTGGGCCTGCTCAATTTTAAGGTAAATAACCAAACAGCCTTCCTCCCCCTACTCATCTTCATCCTCCTCTTCCTCCTTGTCCTCCTCCTCTTTTTGTACCTCCCCAAAAAACTGTAAGAGACTTCACCCCATTGTTTGCTTTGGATTAAAGACGGTGTCGGTGAACTACGTGCACAGCTTCCTGTTTCCAAAATGAAAGCTTTTGTACAGTCTCTTAAAAACAAGCCTTTTGAGTTACGTTTTTTTTAATTTAATTATTTTATTTCCCTTCTGTTTGTGTGTCTGTCTCTCTTCCAGACATGCTGGTAGTTTTTAATTAAAACTCCTTTAATGGCATCATAAAGGAAAAGTTCATAACGATGTTTTGGCAGGCATTAAAGCAGCTCCTGTCAAACAACAGCACGACCTTCAGCTACACGGGGAAAAGGCCGTGGCTTTGGGGCATTTGGGGAGAAACAAGCTGTCATTCCTTTATTTTTGATTTGTCTTTTAAAAGACTACTTTCATTCTCTGTTTGTGAAAGACTGTAGGGTTGTTTTTTTTTTGGTTTGTTTTTTTGAGACTAGTGTTTTCTTCACTGTGCTTTTTTCTATGATCACACTGTGTTTTTTTGCCCAGATTTTATCAAAGGTTGCACGAATGAAGAAATGGCTGTGGCACAGTCAGTGGTGAAATTAATTTAGACGCAAACAAAAGCAGTGGACTTGTTTTTATTGTTTGGCTACATTTTGGCAAACCACACAGAGTAGAGTAGTGGATTTATTAGGATAAAAATATGTATTTTTGTCTTATTTATCTACAGGACTTTTCCATAACACAGTGTAACAAAGGAGGATAAAACAAGTCAGGTCCTAAACTTGTGATTGAAGTTTAAAAGTTTCGGCCTCTCCCTTCTACTGGGTTACCACAGCAAATCATCATGTTCCATCTCCCCCTGTCCTCTGTATCGTCTTCTCTAACTCCAACTATCTCCATGTCCTCCCTCACTGCATCCATCAATCTCCTCTTTGTCTCCTACCTGGTAGCTCCATCTCTAGGATCATTCTTCTACCAATGTATCCACTGTCCCTCCTCTGAACATGTCCAAATAAATTAAATAGATAAATTAAATAGTGATCAATACAATTTTTACATAAAGTTGCGATACTGTGCTGTGAGTTGCACTTGGCTCACACACTGCCATTTGATATAAAGTTGTGTGTTCAAGCTGACTGAAGTGTATTTCTATTGGAAGAATGGTCCCGTGTGGTGAAGTATAATTTAGGGCCTAAATAGTAAAAAAAAAAAGTAAAATACCATTAAAAGTGATTATTTATATCCATTGTATACATGAGTTTTTCCTAGACTAACCTTCTGAAAGTTCATGTTTGACAGTTTGGTGTTTATATGCGGGTACATTGAAAGGGAATCCGTTGTGATGATGTCAAAAACTTGTTTTGTTTGAACTGCTGTGGGAGATTTGTACACTCTGAACAAGTATAATTAGATTTCCTCAGCTGTATTTGTGCCAAGATGTCCAACGTTTCTTTCTTCTTCCCTGCATTTGTGTCACTGCAGTCAGACTATATTATGTTAATGTATGTATTCTCTCTGCAGGCGGTGTGTGAGGAAATCCATCGACTTGCTCCAAGGGTTGGTCTTCACCATGATGGCGTGGTGTTTGGGTCTGATGACTTCTGTGCCAGCATAGGTAGCTGTTTAAAACCACTGATGAACATTCCCCTGTTTGACCACAGTTCTTCTATTAATGCAGTGATGTCAAATTGACACCAAAGTGACACCAAATGGCTTTAAAAAAAATACAAAGAATCAGTCTGTGAATTCCTGAAGTCGCTTTATTAAATGATAGCTCAGAATTAACAAAATTTCAGCAAAATTAATGTTTAATTTAATTTTTTTTTTTTTTAAATCCACTTTTTATGCTAAATCTAATCTTCTTCAGGTGCCACCAGGACCAAAGACGCTAAAGAACTCCTCTACGCCAGACAGAAGGTGGTTGTAACCACCAAAGCTTTCAGACTCCAGGCTATAGACCTGGTCTACATTGACTACAAAGATGAGGATGGACTCAGGCAGCAGGCACGAGAGGGCGCTCTCATGGGTTTCACAGGTGAGTCAGTTTCTATTTGTGTCCATCCTCATTGGCACTATGTCAGGATTTACTTGCTGTAATGTGTGAGGTCTATGATTTTTATAACACAAGGTAAGTTTCTGGAGTGGAATTCCTATTCATTTCTAATGCCTAATGTGCCTGCAAATATGGCTTGTTCAGAATAACTCAATGGCAACCTGGCATCTGGGGGATTCAAACCTGAAGCCCTGTGGACAGAGGTCCGCTTCCCTAACCACTGCGGCAGCTTACAGTCTAATTTGATGAAAGTCATCCCAAATGTTGCCACTTTGTTCTGATGGCTCTGAGTCAGCACTAAAAGAACATGGAGCCCATTCACCTTCGTACGCAGCTTTAGCAGAAATAGTGAAATACAGACAAAATACAACAATAATATAATCAGTAAAAATCCAAAATGTTCTATAACACTTTCTTGTTGGTTATGAATGCCTCTTTGTCTGCTCTTTCACTGACATAAAAGCAGTAAAAAGAAAAAAAAGTAAAAAAAAAAAAGAAAACGTACTTACTTACTACTCTATGCAATATCTCATATTTTCGGGTATTTTCTGTACGTACTCATCTGTATATATATGGGATGTCCCATATTAACTTTTCCCACTATCTGATTTTGCCGATATTGTCTAAACACATAATTTTACTATACCAATAGAGACTGGTACCGATATGTGTCATTGTTGACGCAAAAAAACTGAGGGAAACATCCCAGAACCTTATGTGCAATTCCACCCGATTTGACAAATTTGACTGTGTTATTGGAGGAAAATCTGCTATGGATCTTACCATTGTCAGAAATGTATCCCAATTGTGGGCTGATAATATGAGTGAACCGATACCATCCGACATCCCTGGTAAATATGAATGTACTATGACCCTGCTAGCCCTTTTCTGCCCATTTTCTTGATGTTGCTTTGTTTTTCACAAATGTTAATTAGTTAATTGCTAATTAGCACAGTCTGCAGCAGATTGGTGAAATAAGTGGTCAGATTTAATACAAAACACACCATTCAAAAAGCGGGATTATGAGCTTACAAAACCTGAATACTTTGTACTGTATAATCCTGCTCGTTGTTACCAGCCTGAACATGCTAAGCCCATATAAGCTGCAGCCAAAACCTTATAACTGTGATTGACTTTGGAACTGCTTAAGCCTCAGTCAACACCCATTAGACTCTGGTAAAACAGTGAAACCTGGAAGATATGAGAATTACCAGCTAAAATCCTGTATAAAAAACCCCCCAACTCTAAAGGATAATTGTATTTATCAAGAAGATTACACAGAGTTGTGTCTTATTTTAGGTCCCTCACATTCTATTAACAGAGTTCTCTTAGAGTGTGAGCCGCTAAGCCCCTCTTAACACACATCTCTGGTTTCAGGGAACAGTGTTTCACTTTCACTCATCTCTAGGACCCTGCCCATCATTCGCCTGAGAGCACTTTGTTAAAGAGCAAACCTACAGTGAAACGCCAGAACCACATGGCAGGCCATGATTGGCTGGAGGGAATGAGACATGTTTCTTAGGAGAACCAATGGCTTGTGACCGAAGGCGACTGAATATTTCTTCATTCCAGTCGTCCCGCGGTTGACGCGCACGTGCGCGCATGTTCGCACACAACCATCGTACTGTGCACTTGAACCTGCCAATTTCAATGGAAACCTGTCATCAGCCTTGAGGTAAAGCAGGTGGCGGAGAAAGCATAAATACACCTCCGAGCAACGCACACACACACATCAATATGGACTCGTGCATACAGAACGACATAGACAACACTGTAGTGGTCACACAGAACTACACAAAACACACACACACTGTGAGAAATCAACCGTTTGGTCCTGGAGAGTCCTGGAGGTGTTTATTCAACAGAAAGTGTGCGGTTAGTTACAATGACGGATGGTTAACCTGGTTTCAAATCACTCTGAGCGCTGAGACACGTACTGATCCACCACATGTCACACTATTAAAGTTCACACATCAGATAGATGTGACACTTTTATATAGAGTTTGTTTAGTTTGAAAGAATTAATCCAGAATATCCTGTGTACCTTCAAGATTCCTATCTGGTAATTAAATACATCTGTCTGTCTGCCTGTCTGTCTGTCTATGGAGGACAGTGATTTTCGAGTTGCACCCAGCAGTCTAGGCCTACTATAAGACAATTCAAAGAAAGACTTTCTTTTGACTATACCAAGTAAAACAATTAGCTACTTAAAAAATTATAAAGGATTCCAGTGGGCTCAGAACCCACAGGAAGTCAGCAACACTATGGTGCAGTGTGATTTGGGTGGCAGCCTTGGAGACTGCTGCCCCTGAGAGCCCATAAGAGATAAGAGGATAAAGATTAAAGAATGAAAAGAGAATAGATGCGAAATGAGAAGGGAAGACCATTTGGAAGAAGTGATTCTCTTAACAAACATGTTTATGCATTCATTGTCAAAAGCAAGTGTTATTTATTGAGTTTATAAAATAAAAATTAATTTGTATTGTAAACAGTATTTTAATGTATTTACATCATTTTATCGTCAGGTTTAAATATTCTTTATTCAGTATCTTTTCTACCGTTGTGATATTTGTTCTCAGTGATGAGTGATCACACACCCACGGAGCGAATCATGTGGTTGTTTACACGTCAGACAATCCAACTGCAGCCTCTGATTTGTCTGAGGTTAACCTGGGTGAGCAGAGCTGATGAAGGGAGAAAGGATTCTCTTCTCGCCTCCTCTCCTTCCCTCTTTATTCCACTTCTTTCCTTTCCTCCCCTCCTCTTCCTATTTTTTTTTCTCCTGCCCCCTTTCTGCCACCACCTTGAAGGATTTGTTTTTTTGGCCAGGGGGCTAAGCCTTAAAGTGTTGAGTTCCAGCTGGCTGACGCTGAGCCGTCGTTCTCACCAGTCATTTCTAACCTTAAGTTATCAGTACAAGTTGTATCTGCAAATGAACACGGGATTATGTCTGCGGCAGTCGTCCATGTTTATCTGAGAGGACGTGGGAGCAGCAGGGTGGGAGGAGAGCTGACGTTTTTGTCAGATGATGCTGATGATGTAATTCAGCAAAGTAAAAATCCTGTGTTAAAAGGTATAGGTATAGATAAACTATGTCCTTTTATGTATATTCAATTCTAACAACATTATTTATTGATATTTACTTAGTTCTTTCCTCTGAATGAGCTGTAAATTGAGATCTTATACACAATTTAATATTTTGCGTCCACATCTTTGTGTTTGCAGGTAAACAGGTCATACACCCAGGTCAGATCCAGGCTGTTCAGGAAGAGTTCTCTCCAAGTCCAGACAGGGTCCAGTGGGCCAAAGAGCTGATCGCTGCCTTTGAACGGCATCAGGAAGAGGGCAAGGTAAATATCCTGTTAGGAAGACGGACTTATTGAGAAACTTAAATCTTTTTTCGTTGTATAAAAATAACATTTAAAAAAAAATTATAAAACCTATTATATTTTATGTTTCATGATAGCTATGGTCTAATTTATTAAATAAATGATAAAGCTGGTTTGGTGAAGTCACATTTCAAGCAAAATGCATCAGTAAATATACATGTGTCAAACGTAAGGCCCGGGGGCCAAATATGGCCCGCTGAGTCATTTAATGTGGCCCAAAAGATATTTCACCTGGAGAAAAAAAAGGGGAATTCTACATTATGTGAATGCAGTAAATAAGTAAAAATTAGGTGTATATTTTCACTGTGTCCCAGTACCAAATGACGTAGAGACGATTACTGGTCCACAAACTGGTGGTTGGGCACCCGAAACCTGCACAGTCCTACATATGAACTGTATTGCTAATGTGGCCTCTGGTAGAAATGGGTTTGTCACCACTGAGTAAAGAGAAATCATTAAAAAGGTTGTTCAAAGTTGTTTAACTAAAATATCCAAAAACTAAAACTTGTTGTTGAAAGAAAATGCTAAAATAGACCTATAAAAGTGATTAAAAGCTAAATTTTAACCATAAAAATGTTAAACTTAATGTTCAAATATATAACCAAGCCAAAATGAAGCTCGAACAGCAACAATTTAGCTTCTTGAACTCTAAATATCGGTCCAAAATGTCAAACCGTAAATTAGATTTTTATCAAACATGATCAAACACATCTCCAAAATACGACAGCAAATGTGTGTGTTGAATCCTGGACTGTTCTCCCCTCGTGTGTGTGTTTCTTCTCACATGCGTCTGCAGTTTTCACAGAGCGATGGTACTGTACACCCCTGGGTGACTCTCAGCGACATCACAGGGGATGAAGAGGGGTGGGGTTGGGTTGGGGTGCCAGCAAATTAAGTGTACAATATTATTGTCCCTAATTTAGTGCATGGTTGGATCCTGTGTGTGGAGCTCTGTGGGCTATCTGCTGAGGTAATACACAATCTGCCCACACCTCTCCCTGCCAGGGCTGCTCAGACTAAGAATCGCCCGAGGGATTCATATCCATCCCATCCCTCTGCTGTAGTGTGTGTTTGTGTGTGTGTGTGTGTGTGTGTGTGTCTGTGTAATGGTTTCAACAGTGAGCAGGGTCAGTGTCTTTGTCTAACAACACGACAGGTGCTGGCTTTTCATAATTCTCACTTGCAGCCAAGGAATACATCTTTGGCTTCCAGCTTCTATCTGCAGTTTATTATTGACACGTTCATTCACCGTTCAGTGTCATCACATGTGTTGTGTGTTTTTTTGTTTTCTGATCATATCTGCACTGGGATTGTTATTCTCAAAAACATGTTAACAGAAGTTAAACTTGAGGATTTTTTCAATTGTTATAATGGAGTTCATAACAACAATAACAACGGTATTTGGAACTGAACAGAGCTCACCAACAACAAGAAGGCTCACAGTGTAGTGCAGTGTGATTTGGGTGGCAGTGGTGGAGACTGCTGCCTCTGAGAGGATGAAGGTGAATTAAATGTTTCTTTAGATGGAAGACTAGGAAAAGTGTTTGCTGTTTTAAAGAGAAAAAAAACAAAGATTCCAAAGAACCTTGCCCCCGGAGTGAAACGCAGGTGTGAAAGTAGTACTGCGCAGTTCTTTCAGGGTATTACCTCAAGATGTGATATGATGTAATGGAGTGATATGACATGTAATGAAGGATGGGATACATTTGCAGCAGGACATGATCTCAGCCTTCACTGCGTCTGACATTGAACCGTCCAACATCCTGATATAAACAACGTGAAAATCTGTGAATTAACATCAACATTGTGACCCACACAGACAGATTAACCAGATAATCTGTAGCGGAGATGTTAACAGGATCAGAAAACCTTGGAGGACTTGTATAGAACCTGTTTACAGCAGAATGTAATAAAATTGTGTAACTTAATGTTCAATACTTAAAAACTCAAAATTCTTGCAAAGTTCTGGTTGACAATGCTCAGTTTTAGGCGTTTAATCATACAACCATGGAAAACATTTTTAGACCACCCTTGTTTTCTTCTATTTCTTGTCCATTTTCATACCTAGTACCACTAAAGTACTTTAAAATACTTTTGTTTTTGTCACTTTCCTATGCCATAATGGATTACTTTCAAGAAAACCATGGAAAAAGACTTGATATCAGCTCTGAAATAAAATTCTTCTGAGTTGATTTTGTTCTTGTCATTATATTTGTCCAAACAAACGTACTTTTAAGTGGAACCAGGCATTAAAAATAAACAAGAAATTAAAGAAAACAGCAGGTGGACTGATCATTTTTCCCATGACTGTATAGCATGTTATTTAATAATTGCATTCTTCTAAGTTAGTCCTATAGTTTTAATCAAAATATTTTCTTTTTATTCGTGATGTTCTCTCAGCCTTTACTTGGTGATCTTCCGGTAGATCTAGATCTACTTACTTACTCGGCCAATCTGCCTTCCATTAAGGTCATATTAACGTCTTCATCTCTGGTGACTTTTTCTTGCAGATGGAATGTTCTCTTTTTATGAATAACTGTTCTGATGTGTCAATTTCTGCTCCTGCTTCTTGTTGACAAACTGTCCAGGGTGCGTTTACCTTTCGTGGCAGCATGATTGACATGCCATCAGTGAAGCAGGCCCAGAACATCGTTACACTGTCGGACGCAGTTCAGAAGAAGTAACGCAAAGTCTATCTGGATCTCGGATACATTATGGGACTCGGAAGAAAAATCTGATTTAATTTCTCAGACAAAAGGAAAATAGTGAAATTGTTTGTGCAGTGTGGAAGTATGAAGCACGTTTGTGGACTTGTGAGTTGACGCAGTTGCAGTTGGACTTTTTTGTTTTTTTTCCCCGTGATTCCTGAGATGGATTCAGCGGCACAGACTCTGCATGTAGCATCAAGAAACCTTTGGAAATCAAATGACGGAGTTTTCTTCCCCACCAAGGCACTTTCTTGGCAGTGTGTACGTCGTGGCAACACTCTCCCGTGTGTTCGTGCGCCCGAGCCTCTGATCACATCTGAGTCATGATGAATGCTCTTACATCTCCACGGTCCAAGCAGCTGGGGGAAAGGGTAAACAAACACAACAAGCCGCTGTTGTGGAACTATTCATCGGGACCCCAGCCTTCTACGTCGGGCCTCAACCCCCTGCTCAGGGGCCTAGCTCCCAAACATTGAACTCCTCGCTGGCTGAAAAGAAACAAACCACCGATAAAAGTGTGTTAACTCGCAATTTAGCGTTTTTTTTTTTCCCCTCCTTTTCTCAGTGTCAGACTCTCTAATAAAGACACAGCTCTCCCTGTGGAAGCTGCAGGCCCGCAGTCTTGTTGGAGAAGGCGTGCGGTGACAGACTCACCATGACCTGCGTGGAAAAAGCAACGCCGCTGCAGCAGAAAATTTTACCTGGTCGCTCATTTAAAACAAGTTTCTGTGCAACTCTGTTGTTTGGTCAACACAAAAGAACAGCGTTGAATCATCGGCGTACGAGAGGATAAAAAGGCTTTGGTGGAGTAGTTTGTTGTGCTGCCACAAATACAAGTACAATGGTGCTTTGTGGAGCTCTTTGTGGAGGCACATGTGACTTCCAGAGACAGTGAAGTGGGTGTGATGTTAACAGTGAGACAGATTAGTGGCCATGTTGCTCCAGCAGACCAGGACCGAGGCTTTTGTCTCTCTTGACTGTGGATGGGAGGATAATTGGGGGGGTGTTGAATGGTTAATAGTGCCATTGGTGACCATGGTAATGAAAGGCACCGAGCCTCACTCCTTCTCAGAGCCTCCTCATCTCTCCCTCCCTCCTCCTTCCTCTCTCCCTCTCTCCCTCTCTCTCTCTCTGCCTCCTACTGTATGATCTATTGTGTCTGGGGCTAGATTGTGAACTGTGCCAGACCAGGGCAGGCCAGACAAAAAGATCGAACCAAGGCCCTGTCATTAAACCGTCTGTCTGGTTGTTTTCATTACACATTTTTAACACCTTACTGCTGGACAACATTGTTCCCCTTCAATGAAATATAAATATTTGGGTTGAGGAAATTTGTGAAGCTTTTCTGGAGAAGAACATCTAGAGATTATGTGTCGTAACTCGCCGTAATATGGACATGGATGAGGGTTTGATTCCAATATACAGTATATTATAATATGTTCTGTGGTTTGTTTGTCATTAAATGAAATGTTGCTGATTGGGATGCATTCAATGTGTGGCTCTATGTCTGCATATATGAAAATATGTCATTGTATATGTATTTTTTTTATCTTTATTGCGTTTGCCCTTGACCCTTTAGGCTGAAACTAACAAAGATTATAGCAATATTTTGCAAAATGAACAAAAAAAAGGGAAAGGACAGAGAAGTTCATCATATTTGAGGTAATAAGATTTTTATCGTCTGTTATACATACTGCAGTCTAGACTAGATACAGGGTTTAGTGTAGTAGGGGGGACTGTATAGTGTCATCATTCTAGGTCTGCATGGTCATCTGTCCTTCCTGAGGAAGCTAGTTCTCACCAACAGGTGTCCTTAGAGACAGAAAGGTTGACCTGTACGCAGCTAAACCTCCTGCAAGGACAGGGATTACACTTACTTATAAGTATGAATAAGAGTACTACATTGTTTCACTTTAGATTTTACATATTCCCACACATTACCAGTGTCTTTTTGTATTGCAGCAACAGATAATGTCAATGTTTCTCAGGCTTACACCTGTGGAAGAAGATGAAACAAATCTTCTTCGAAGATCTTGTCTTTGTTACTCCTGCACACCAACATTTAGAATTCCAGAAACTTCTGCAAAGGACACTCTCCACAAGTTACAGCTATATTTTATGGTATTTTTTATCGTTTTCGAGTGTTTAACCTGTCTGTCCTTTTTCAAGTAGCAGCTAAATGAACAACAGGGCCTAGAAGAGATCTAGAAAATGTGTTCGGAGTGAAGACCTCTTAGGGTTTGGACTACAAGGGTCATAAATCTGTTCCAGATTTGGTCCTGGGCTTTGGTCAGTCTAAGAACTGTCCCCAGTTTTATCTGATAACAATGATCTGCTTCACATCGGCTTGAATCATGCATCCAGGTAAGGTGTTTCAACAGGCTCTGCTCTCATTTTGCCCAGATATACAGCGCATACAGGGCAGTTTCACATATGTCTATGTCCGATTGTAACGTTTGCCTTCCTCTCCTGGACAAACTTCCCATGACCTCAAATTTACCAAAACCCAGGCTTTGTGTTATCTTATTTTCATTATTGGAGATAAAAACGAGGACAACCTCACAGATGGAACATAATTATGCGATTACTGGTTAGTCGTCAGTATTATCAGACAACCGCAAAACGCCTTTTTGAATTTTGCTTTTGCTTTGCACTCTACCTCCTATTTTTTTTTTCATCTGACGTAATGTTAGATGTTTCTGGAAAGAAAGAAAAAATGACGATCCAAAACAAAAAACATGTGTGCCATTTCTGGCCCCCGACCCCAACTTTTGGAAACATGTACTTCGTTCGTAATAGAGCATGGGCCAGTATTTTACAGGTGGTACTTAAATGTATGTCAGGGTCAGGATCAGGATCAGAAGGATTGAGGATTGTGTGAAGTACGATAAATGATGAGTAAAGTAGCTAATAAGATCTAAAATGATGCTTTTAGATGCTTCTAGCCTCATCTACACTATCTATTGGAAAATTGTTGGCTTTGCAGGATAAAGGCTGAAGGATAATGATAGTATTTATTAACAGTATAATTTGGACAAGTTTGGCGGGCTGGAATCAAATGCCAAACAGACCCCATCTGGCCCCCGGGCCTTAGATTGCCAAGATCTGTGACAGATTCCTTTTTTTTTTTCAGCGCTTTATCTTTCCCTTCAATGGTTTTCAAATGCTTCTTGGTGCATTTAAAACCACCTGGACAAAGAGGGTTGAGAAGTCCAGTGACATTTCAGTAGATTAGTAGAACACCTTCTCCAGCCTCCTGTGTGTAATCGTACATGACGGTTCTATTATGCTGTGGAAGTGATATCATCTGTAATCTGAGGCGTCCTCCTCCTCTTCTTCTCCTTTATTTAAACGCCATCTCGCTCTTTTTGCCCTGAGAGAGAGTAAATTACAATTAACACGATTAGAAACCTTCACAGAAAATGTGAGGGGAATCAATTAGAGCTGCGGTGGAGAGACTCCATCAGTCTGCTGCTGGAGGAGGAGGAGGCGGAGGAGGAAGGGGAATGCTTTCATAAATTACAATGGGACAGAGCATTGCGAGCATGTATGCAAAACACTGTCAGAGGAAAATTAAAAGGAAATGTTTTACATATTTTTCCATTAATCTAAATGGGACCCGGGTGAGCAGAGATGGTTTTATTCTAATTCCCCGCCCGGGGATTAGCAAATAATGACTTGATGTTTTAATAGACTTCTAATGACAATATATGACAAACTAATTGCAGCCAGAAAAAAAAAAAAGTTAATTCTCAGGCTGTTGTAATAATAATAACAATACGGTTGTTTGTTGGAGCTGTGGCTCAGTTTGAGGAGAGTGAGGAGTCATTAGAGGGAAACATTTAGTTTGAGATAATTAACTCTGTTTCAATATTTAGGAAGGTGCTTTAACTGAGTGAGGAGGCTTCCAGCTCTGCTGCTCTGCCTCAACCACCACTGTCAAAAAGAAATAGTGGAAAATTATAGAAATTACTTTTTTTCTCATTTTTGGCCTTTTTTTCTGTGCTACTCCAAAAATGTCCATAATTTTTCACCTTTAGATTTTTTATTAGAACTATGTATTTATTTACTTTTTGACTCTTTATTTACTCTTTTTTTCTTTTTTTAGAGCCTTGTTCTGCCTGTTTTAGATTTTTTTTTACCCTGTTTTCTTTTTTTTTTTTGTATTTATTTCAGCCTTCTACTGCAGTATTGTCTTTTTTCTCCCTCTGTCTCCTCTTTCTTATGTCTATCACATCCTCTATGTTTTCATCTGCCATTCTGCAATTTAACTTGATTTTTTTTTTTATTCAATTGCACGGAAATTATTTTTCTGGTTTAGGTTTAACTGCAAAATGAATTCGTAAAAATATTTAATATACATTTTTTATGAGGATTATTATATTTTTAATCATAATAAAACCAATGATCTACTATATTAATCGTGCCTTTTATAATATCTCTCTTGCATAACCGCCCATAGCGATGAAATCCTTCAGTATTTATGATTTTTCTACTATTTTTACGATTTATCCTAACGAATATCGGAGGAAATATATCTCCCTGGCTCCTCTGTGCATCATTCCATTTATTTCCTAATATTTACATTCTGCGCTGCTGCGGTTCTCTCTCTCTCACCCTCTCCCTCTGTGTGTGTCTCTCTCTCTCCCCTTCGTTTACGTTTACGGTTCGTTTGCATGAAATGTAAAAAAAGGGGAAAAACCCCGTGTCTTGCATGAGTGATCGGCACATGTGGACCATCACTAACTTCATTTACAGACAGCTCTTTTGTCTGTTGTTCTGCAGACACACGGGTCTGTGCTGAGCGTGGATGACACCAAAAAATTTTAAATTATTTTTTTTTTACTTTATTTCACCGCCGCTGATTTTTCTGTATATTTTGGTGCGTATTCAACGCGTGAGTCCGTAGTAAACTGTCGTTTTTGCATTTTGTTTTTCGTTGATATTCGGATATTGTGGGTGAAACTGTAGCGCACCTGTCGACGGGTTTGTTGTTTTATTTTTTTTTTTTGTCCAAAGAAACCACTTAACTGTAAAATACTTTTAAAAATATATATATATATTTGGTCTGTGACTTTTCTCCGTCCAAAACCAAAACTAGTTATTGAAGAATCTGAGGTGAATCCACCTTCCTGGACTGCACCTCCTCCTGCCTCGACCCCCTTCTCCTTCCCCTCCTTCCTTCTCCTTAACGGGGCCCAGATCAAAGAGTCCCGGGCCCGGGTGGAGACCAGTAAAAGCCGCCCGCTTTGTCTGCTCCTTGGCTGGACTGAGGTGGAGGAGGTGGAGAAGGAGGACTGACACGGTAATGAGACTGAGCAGCGACAGGAAAAAGTGTCTCGTGAACTTCTGTCGGACTTTAAAAGTGTCCTCTGGCGTCAGTCCTGACATTTTACCTCCTTGTTTGTGTTGTGTCGATACTTTATCGTTCGAATGCGGTTCCCGTGAATATAAACGTAACTCGGGACTCGTCGTTCTGTCAGAGTTAATACTCAGAGAAAAGAATCGAAACTAGCCAGTGAGTCGTGCTATACGTTTGCCCTATTGTCCTTGAACGCAGCAGACAGACAGGGACAGAAGTGGACACAGAGTTGTTTTTTTACGCGGTGGGGTTTTAAAGGGCGGGACAGAAAGTAACAGCAGCCCATAAAGTGAACAGGTCAGCGGCCAAAACACTGAATCACAGAGGAACACGGAGATTCGGCTCTGTCAGCTGAACTGTCTTCAGCCAATCAGAGGCCTTTCTGGAAATGACGTTACAATTTTTTGACTGAACACAATTAACGGTTCTGCTGCTGTTCAACGTTTGTAGAGAAGTTGATAGTTAATAATAGATATACTATTATAACATGTTTTTCAGTATAAACGAAACGGAGCCAAATCCGACTACAGACCATTTGGTGAAATTCGAGAAAGAAATACGCTTCTCTTTGCCGGAAATAATACAACATTACGAAGAAACAGCTAAATGCCTAACACAGCTAATGGAGGGTTTGAAAAAAGAAGAGTTAACAAAATTTATTTTTAAAAAAGGCGTATCTATGTCATGAATTACCAGAAAATGGCCAGACTTAGTCTTTAAACACGATATTTCCTTTTTGTGACAATTTGACCTAATGTTAAAGTCGTGAACTACACCGCCATAGCTGTAATTGTTATTGAAAATTCTTAAAAGCGGTTTAGGAGTTTTAAATCACAATATTGATATACAACATAGCATTTTTGTCAATTAATTTCTTTAGTCTTATCTTAAAGTCTTATTTTAACGCTATTTTGTCCCACGTTTAGTCTTTACTTTAAGACTTTTGGACCGGAAGTGAAGGTAAACCATTTCCGCTGCTCTTTTCTTAGACAACATTGAACATCCTCTACAGGTTTTAGCGGTTTAATGCCCAAATGTTTCGAAAGTCCCTCTTAAACAGTTTTCTTATTCAACTTTTTGGCTCTTTTTCTCTGCCTTACTCTTTCAGTCCACTGGATCTTTCTGACGTGTCCCAGCTTCAGACCCCCACCTCATCCTCCATCTCCTCCCCTTTCTGCAACTCCTCCTCCCTCCCCCCTTCTCCTTCTCCTCCCGGAGCAGGTGGAGGGAGGTTGCGCACCTGCACGCACAGCTGCGCGCACCTTGTTATTGCCGTCGCTGCGTGACGCACAGATGAGCGCCGCAGCCGCCAGCCAACAAACAACAACAATCCCGTCGATAGAGAAAAAAAAGCCCTGAAAACACAAAAACAACCAGAGGAAAAGTTGTAATACATTCACACTCGGCCCTAACAAACACATTATAGAGAGTTTCGTTTCCAAATAGCGCATTAAAACCCGTTTTTGTCGGGGCTGATGAACACGTTTCATATCTGAGTGCGATGAGCCTGCATGGTCATGGTCGGGACTCGAACACGACACCAGCCTCTAATCCAATTAAACACGATAACCCTGCACTCACTTATTATTCTCTCCGCTCTCTCCCCCTGACAAGGACTCTTGGTTCGGTGTGAAAGAGGGAGTCAAGAGCCCTCTTTAATCCCAGGCCACGACTAAAAAGTGATTGAAAAGTGAAAGGAGACCCACTCAGTCTGGATGTGTCCCTTTTTGTCCACTGTTCTGGCTTTTTTTGTCCAACACGCCCATCCTGCACAATGGAGCTCCATTAATTTAGAGGCTTTTTAAAGAGGAATCACCTTCTCTGAGCTGCTGACACTTACTGCTTTGTAGCAGCGCGGGATAAAAGTAAATAAATGTCACTCACTGTCTGCTTTTTCTTTTCCTTGAAACGCCTGGTTAGAAACACTGTGTCTAAAATAAGGCCTGGGGCCCCGATTTGGACCATTTTATTGCAGTGTTTGGGCCTTAAGAAGTTTTATGGAGGTTGATCTCAAAGGGATTTTACTCATGATATGTTGTGAATTTATTTACAACTTTTAGCAGGCTACTTTCCTAATTTTTGGGTAATTTTAGAAGCCTGATTTGTTTTTTTTATTTTTTTTATGATTTGTAATTTTGAGTATGTTTTAAGGTCCATTAGGAAAGCAGCATTTTACCGATTTGAAAATAGCTCTAACTGCTTAAACATTACTTTTACGTGCATGTTGAATTTCCTTTGTTTGTCTCTTAGACATTTGTGATTTCTGGTTTTGAAAATAAATCTCTTTAAAATTATCCAAACTTCCCTGTCAAGGAGTCAGTGCCGTGGAAGTTTTCCTCATACTAAGTTTATTCATGGATAGTGTTGAATCTTTTTATTTTACTCACTAAAGTGATGACTCAGTTCAGGCCTCAGTTTGTGGCATCTCTTTACGCAGATGTGTACTAAAAAGTAACCTGACCGACCAAGCCTCCAAAAGTCGCTCCATTAGGGGGCACCCCCGAGCGGCCGCCGCCTTGTTGTTATTATGATTGTTATTATCCGTCCTATCAGAATGGCTCCCTTCTCAATGGGAGCTGTGACAGTCAGACAGTCAGACAGAGGCCAGGGGGGAGAGGGAGAGGGAGAGGGAGAGGGAGAAGACCTCTCCTCTCCACGCCTCTCGGTGCGCACAACGTGCAGACCATCGGGGGCGCTGTGTAATGAGGGCACCTACGGGGCTCCTTCTGGATGTGAGAAGTGTCCTAACCTGGCATGGGCCAGTCGAAGTCAGGCAACAAACCCTTTTCCTCCTGCACCTCCTGCGCGGGTCTTCGCTGTGATTTTTTTTATTTTTTTTTGTGCAGAACTTTTGACAGTGATAATGATGTGCATGGCAATGCTGCAGCGCTGCTATCTTAAGGGGCAGTGAGAGGGTGGGTTGGTAGGGGAGACGAGGAGACTCAAAGTCTGTTCTTGAGGGAGGGAGACTTGGGGACCAATGATGGCAAATAAGGATTAGTCCTCTCAAATCTGCTGTTCTCCAGAAACACATAGAGAAGCCTCACATTCATATATCTGAACTCCTTAAACTGCTGATTACTGCTCTTCCTGTAAAGTTCTAATGTGTGAAAAGAACAAAAATAGAAAAGCACCCTCCTGAAGACGAATGTCAAATTAACAATTCCGCTTTTTTACCGTCCCCAAACACTTGAGCTCAAATGTTGTGATATATGTTAGCTAGAAAAAGAAAAAAAAAAACAATGTGGAGCAAAAATTATAAAGATGTTAAAAAACAGCAAGTGAAGCACAAATATATACGAATAAAGAATTATAGGTATCAGATTTAACTGAAGGTTATCAAAAAAAATGAAACTATAAGCAGAAACTAATGTGTAGAAAATAAAGATGTCAAAAAATGGCGTATTATATAAAAAACTAAATGTAAAATTTATTTTAATGGGATTTCTTTCAGCTAGATTGGGAAAATATAGACAATATGATAATGTTGTGTCCTAGTTGCATGGACTGTGTTTGGTTGGAGTGGATGATGGACTTCCAGGTGCAGCAGTCAGGACTTTGACTGCGCCTTTAAGTGATCACAGCAGACACATGTGTGTGTGTTCTTGTGTATGTTTGCGACTTCTTGGGGGACGATCAGTCATAGTAATAAAATGCTGCCATCTCTCAAGGTTTAGTGTCACCAAGATGGATCATCTTTGATAGTTATGGTGAGATATACTGTCATTTACCATGGCAAGTGTCTGCAGAGGGCAGGAGGTGCGCGTCCCCAACAGAGCCGCCCTAATTATACAATTAGTCTTGCAATTGGTAAAGTCCAGAGCTGTGCGTCCTGTGGGACACGCAGACACATTAGGGCTGTCATCAGCATCTTCTCTGAGAGTCTGAGTCTGAGCGTGTCCTTAGCCACGGAGAGGGGTCGAGATCCCGTTGACACGGGATGATTCCTGGTTTTTGAACAGATCCAGTTGAAGTGGAAACACAAGTGTAGAAACTGTATTACTATATTAATTTTCCAGAACTTTTTGCATTATGACTTTAAAAAAAATACAAAATTGTTGTTCATAATAAATGATGACATCACCCAAGTACCTAAAGGTCAGTAAAAGACTAAAATGTGGCACCAAAAATTGTTGATGTGCTGGAATATTGTAGAGAGTCATGATTTACAAGTGATACAAGTTGTTTAGAAACATTTTTGTGAATACTTACGGGTTTAACTCCCAGTTTTTTCAATGGAATATGAGTATTACTTCCAGAGAGCTCACCACCCACAGTACAGTACAGTGTGATATGTGTGTCAATTGTGAAGACCAGTAATGGATAAGCAGAAGATGATAACTGAATGAATTAATGATTAAATAATAAGTATTATGGCAGCAGTGGTGGTCCAGTGTATAAGGAAGCGGACTTGGGTCCTCAAGGCTTTAGGTTCTAATCCGCCAGGGCCCAAGTTGCCACTGCGGTGCTCTGATCATAGCACTGTCCCTACCCATAACTTCCAGTGGGCTCCCCACCCACAGGAAGGCTCACAGTATGTAGCAGTGGGATTTGGGTGGTGCATCTGTTATCGGCTGCACCTGTGATCCAGTAACGGACAAGCAGATAAAAATAAAGTATGAGTATTATTTTTTGTTATTAATGTTAAAAAAGTAACTTGGAGGCAGAAAAAGACCTAAGGCCTATTAAAAGATCAGATACTAAAAATAAGTGCAGCACAAGTTTGTTAATATACTTTTAGGAGTGGCATTGCTAAAAGTTAGCATAAAGTGGATAAAAGTTAGCATAAATTTGACTTGGACACATCCTCTAAATAAGTTGAGTGTCTTGTAATGCTGGGTGTGTAGATGAAGTTTGTAAATCGTTGTTGATGCTGCCCCCACCAGGCTTTCTGGGATGCAGTGTTTTGCTTCATAACATTCAACTTTGACCCATTCAGACCTCAGCATATTTTCCCACATGATTCATCGGGTCTGATGTAACTTTATCTGAGTTTGGAAGTTTTCTTTGATAGAAAATAGAAAGATCAGTTGTTCTCTAACCCCCACATATTTCTTCTAAATACTACCTGGTTATGGAGAGATCATTTTCTTTGCTCTGGTAAGATAGAATTCCATTGATTTAAAACTTTATTGATCCCCAAGGAACAATTAAAGAACAATTAACCCCAACGCTTCATAGTACTTTTTCAAAATTTAATTTTTGACCAATCAGACGTCACACTCCTTGTGAAACACTGAAGTTAGTTTGAATCTTTGTGATAAACTGCATTTTTATTCAGTACTTGCTGGAATCTCTTGGACAGACCTGGGCAAACTAAGGCCCTGGGCCCCGATGTGGCCCATTGGGCTTTAAAACCTGGTCCACCAAACTTCAAAATTCTCCAAATTCTGCTATTAATCTATATTATTATTATCCTTCTGCTTTTTCCTTACAATGTCAACATTTATCTAACAGACTGACACTGGCCCCGGTATCAAATTTTTGGAGCCATGGTGGGCGGGGGAGTGTCAAAATATGTGCTCACCCTGATCTGGACGTTTTAACTTGGCCAAAGTAGGTTTGTACTAGTGGCACAGATCCTTCTGATTTGGTATAAGATACATTGCAGTACAATGCGGATTTGATTCATATTTGTTTATGGAATTGATCTTCAAGCCACTTGTGTCATTAAGAGTTAATTTCCTTTGTCATTGTTTGACATTGAAAGCCCAGTGTAAAGTTCCTGTCACAGTGGACAGACGCTCAGTTGACTCCATTATAGGTCATCTTAGTATTCAATCATTCTGGTCCTGAACCTCATCTGGGACCCGTAAGGAGACACAGTCCACCATCTCTTTGAAGTCCACTGTCAGATGGGGCTCACGTATCTCAATCTCGTTGCCTATCCAGCCATATTTCCCTCTCCTGGCTTATCCCTGGTCAGTTGGAAACATCAAGACGACCACATTTTCTCCTGCTCGTCGTAGAGCCGTATCTGCCGCGGCCAAACCTAAATCTTGTGATGTTCAGGGTTCATGCAGGCACCTCCATGGAGTCAGAGGGTGGTCTTCGCTCAGCATGGAGGGGCAGGCAGTGCGCCTTACTGCTCATGCACTGGTTTATTACATTGGATTAGAGGCCCAACGGGGAGACTCTAAGCTGAGGATGATGGGTAACCAACTTCACCAGTTGGCTCCCAGTGAACATGCCGCGGTTCCACGTGCCGCGGCTGTGAGGAGTCCAGGAGGAGAAGTGTTATCAGCTGCAGGCACAGATAAATGCTCCCGTCATCGGGTTCACTCCGCACTTGCTCCTGACCCTTTTCCTGGGATTCACCCTTCTGTCTAGCTGTGATCCCAGCAACAATAAATGGTGACCTTTTCTGCAGTGGAACCAGATGTGGTCAGGGTCAGACCTCAGACGCGGCACATGTGACACTTCGGCACAAATCTGGCACCGAAAACAGGTCTTTGGCCGTAATAAAGAGACCGATTTTCCACTGTGACTAAAGGAAACTCAGCAGAGGGGCACGAAGAGAGTGGGATTAAATCAGTAGATAAAAAAAATATATATCATATTTGCTGATATTTAGTTTTATTGAAGGTAAAATTACTGATCTTTATCACTTTGTTTTTGGAAATATACCTTCTCTGGTTCAACCATGAGAAGGTTTCTACTCTTCCATTTCTAGTTTCTGTAGAATTCTCTGTTGTTTTGTTGAGTTGTAAACTATTTCATATCTGGGGCCAGTTTGCGACATATTATGTGTATTTTCCAATACTTAGCCATGTCATTGGTAATTTTTGGCTAGGTTTTAGCATCTTAAGAGTCAATGTGGTACTATATTTTGGCTCGTTGGTAGTTGCTGTGCTCTTATTTTGATAAAATGTAGTTGTTTCCTGGCTGTCAATGAGTCTGGTTGATGGTTATTCTCAGATTTTTGGTTGATCTGTCCAATACTTGGACATGTCATTGGTAATTTTTGGCTATGTTTCAGCATCTTAAGAGCTAATATGGTACTATATTTTGGCTCGTTGGTAGTTGCTGTGCTCTTATTTTGATAAAATGCGATTGTTTCCTGGCTGTCAATAAGTCTGATTCTCAGATTTCTGGTTGATCTGTAGGTAATTCTTCTATACGATCTGTAAATCAACCTCAGCAAATGGCTAAATGTTGCTTATTATTGTCTCATGTTTGGTGATTGTTGCTAACCATCTGTTTTTTTAGCATTTTAAAACCAGAAAACAGTTTTTAAAAATGCTGTTAAGTTCTACTTTTACCTGCAAATAGGGTTTGAACCCATCTGACATTCAGACGCCTCCGTGACCATTCCTTGTGCCAGAAAAGAAGATGTTCCTTTTAGTGCAGTCTAAACTACCTGGTAAACAGAGTCGTCCCTGGGCACGGATCAAAAATATCTTCCTCTGCAAACTCCATCTGCTTCTCTTTGATAGTGTAGGCAGTTCACCATTTCCCCTCCACCTGCTCAGCTCTACTTTCCAAGTACGCTGAAGCCTACATCCTGCATTTAGAGGCTTTTAGGAAAAGCCCTGTCATTCAGTCGGAGACTACTGGGGCAGCATGCTCACGCTTATCTGCACTTTAGTTTCTCCTTTCTGGCTGCTGGGCCCTAGAAGGGCCAGGTAGCAGTGCCGGGCTCGTGCTGTTGTCCGTGGACGACCTTGCTCTCCTCACCTACCGCCTTGGAGTGGCTCCCAGTCCTGGGATGGGGCCTTTGGACCGACACCAAGTCTCTACCCCCACAGATGTTACAGAGCCACCAGATATGATGTCAGATCGTGAGTGATGCATCACGCTCGTCTGTGCAGGGCAGCAATGTGTGAATGTTAAAAAAAAAATGAGGTTGTAAATGTTAAAAAATGAAAAAAAAAATAGAGGTCACTGAGTCATTGTGTCAGAAAGTGAAATAATGTTTTATTTTTATCTGATTTTTTTTTTTTTACAGACGGTAGTAAATGTTCATACAACAGTGAATAAACAGGACACATGAATAAATTATAAAACACACTGTGCAGACATCAGCCAATATAATAACAGCGTGAACTTTGACAGCCAATCATAACAGAGAACCAGAGTTCCAGTTTAGTAAATAAAAAAAAAAATAACAGACACAACAGATAATAATCCGAGTTATTCAATGAGGAAAAACAAAATTTTTTTTAAATAAAATATATTTTTTAACATGACAACTAATAATATATTTTATTTTCTTATCTTATTCTCCCTTTTTTGCTCAGAATAAAAATACTGTGGCCTAAGACTCAGTAGCGCCCCCCATAAGAACAGAGAAGCAGGTGAATTTTTGTCAGTCGATCTTAGTAGAGTAAATATACTATATATAGTAAATACAGTCTAGTATACTGTACAGTATACTGTATAGTAAATACATCCTGAGAATGACAGTTAAGAGCAACGTTACTACAATGTTACGGCGCCACATAGTTGTGAGAGGAGGTAGAACAGATATACAAGAGTTGGTTTCATCCAACTTCTTACTGGGTGTTGGCCGTGACCCTTATGTTTAGAACCATTATCCAGAAAATATGCACTTTCGGAAAATATGTCGATAAATGTTGCTACAATTTTTCTATGCTTGTTAGCTATCGACAGTGACCCCCATATCCATCTGTAGTAATTTAATGATTTTGAGAAGTACCAACTTATTCACGATTGTTCCAATAACTAACAGGAAGTTAAGAATCATTTCAATTCAAGTTTTCCCCTAATTATCAAACATAAAATAATCATCTTACAGACAAGAGATGGATAAAAATGGATGGATGGATGTATATATAGATAGACCGATAGATAGATCTTTCCCCTCGGAAGTATCCTTCAGGAAATGAAAGAAATGCATCAGTTAAAGACATTGAGTTTTGTCGAGTGGCCCAGTTTGGCATCTTCCAAAATTAGATTTGATGAATTGAATGAAACAGGAAGTTGTAACTCGTCAAATTGACACAGAGTTGACATATTCTTCACTATCTTTGTATCTGTCCTGAACTGACCCTTAACCTTACATACATACATATACAGTAGGTGGTGCTTTTAGCGCCGTCTGCAGCTTCAGTTTTACTGATGCTGAGGTTCTCTTTAGGAGAGACTTTGATGGACATGATCCGGAATGAGGTGATTAGAAAGACAACACAGATAGGAAGGTTTGGAGAAAAAGCTAGAGAAGACAGATTGAGATGGTTTGGACATGTTCAGAGGAGGGACAGTGGATACATTGGTAGAAGAATGATCCTAGAGATGGAGCTACCAGGTAGGAGACGAAGAGGAGATTGATGGATGCAGTGAGGGAGGACATGGAGGTAGAGTTGAGGACACAGAGGACAGAAGGGGATGGAAAACAATGATTCGCTGTGGCAACCCTTGAAAAAGTGACAATATTCAAGGACTTTTTTGAGAATAACTTCTTGAACAAAATATAATACATTAAATATCTTTGTAAATCAGAAAGTTCCTGATTTTTTTATGCTATACTTTGGTATACTGGCCTTCATGTTGGCCTAAAGGTAACATCTCCAGGGCAACTTTGAATCCCGGTTAGGCCGGTTGGCTTCCATTAGGGTGACCACCACCAGCAGTAGTGTGATTTGGGTGGCAGTTGTGGAGACTGGTTACAGATTTAAAATAAAAAAAAAAAAATAACACCCTACATTTTAATTTACATTCTGATTTTCCTCCATTACTATATTTGAGAATGTGATCATCTTTTAATTTCAACTTTCCAAATCATCCCCACACCCCGAGCAGAACGATAACGACGTGACTGCTGGACTCCCATCTCACCAAGAGTTTGAAAATGACTTTGTCTAAATGTCAGCACCAGAATAAACCTTTCCCATCTCACGCTCACGCACTTTTGCTCTGCGGGTGTAATTACATGTAATTGCCAGAGCGCCACCGCCGTCGAGCCGCGGACGGACAGGTCTGGATGTGACTTATTAAAAACACACCGAAATAGTGATGCGCTCCGTGTGTCGTTGATTTAACGCAGCTCCAGTCGAACCATAACCGGCGCAGGTCAGTGGAGTGAAGTCCCCGGGGTGATCGCTGTCAGCTCTTTAACTCCTGCTCCTCTGGGGAAAGACGTGGAGCAGCTGCGGAGGTGGCGCACACCGCAGCGCCGTTGTACTCCCTTTGGCGCAAAATCCAGACCGTTAAAAAATGTGTTTTTGCGAATCTAGCAGAATTAAAGATTTAAGTTGCAGTTGCATCCTGTCTGATTGGTCCTTCAATCACTTACCATGTTTGGTTGGAGCGGCGGATGCGCACGGTGCGTCTTTTTGGGGGAAAAAAAAAGAAATAAATAAAACCCAAGTCTGGTCGATGGTTAGGTTCAAGAAAAGAGGGAAAACAGCAGGTCCAGTTTGGAGGAAAGACAGAAAAACAACTTGATCGCCTCGTTTTCTAAGAGTGGAGACAGGTGGGAAAGTTGGATGGAGGCTGGAGAACGTCTTGGTTATGAGGTGATGAAGAGGCACCGAGTGTGTGTTAGTTAGAAAGGAGAGAGTCTGAACAACAGAGGCTTCACACTGGGACAAACTTTAGACTCGGCTGCGCAGGAACAGGTGTTTGTGAGCAATGTGGCAGCACAGAGTAAAAAAAAAAAATCCCTGTGTATTTTCTCATCCGATCAAAGCGTCGTAGACACGTTTTCTTATATTTTATATTTGAATTTTTTCCAGTATTTCTATTTTAATAAAAAATCCAATTGGAATAATTGAGTGTTGCTGTAATATATTTCTTGGTTTTGGGAAATTATTTTCCGCTGTTATTTAGTGGAAAATATAAACAGCTCATGTGTAACTATAGTGTTTCAGTGAATAACAAAGAATCGGAAAATTGAACAAGAAATAATTTAGTGTTGATTTTAATCATTCAGGTGATTTTTTTTTTCCTTTTTTTTTTATACAAACGCCTCACAATATTACCATTAGGAAAAAAATATATTGTCAATTCCAAATAGCTTAGGGTTAGCAAAATGCATAATTACATAATACGTTAATTACAGTAAAAGCTAAATAAAAATCTAGATAATTTTCATTTTAGGATTATTTAATCATAGGAAGTTACAATGTTGTACACGATCATGCACAAAATTGCACTTTAAACGTAGAATTGTGTTATTCTTTATCATAAATCATAAATGGTTAGCATCACTTAGCTAAAATATTGCTCTAAAAATTTTAAGTAGTTTTAGTAGTTAAAAAAAGCAACAACATTAAATTGAATGTTAAGATAAGTATTTAGCCAAATAAGCACATGCTTAATTGCTGATTTTTTTTTATATGCTATACTATAGTATACTGGCCTTCATGTTGGCCCAGAGGAAATGTCTGGGCCACTGGTGTAAAACCCAAGGGTTCACCTACAGGGCAAGTTTGAATCCCAGTTAGGGCTGTTGGCTTCCAGTGGCCTCACCACCTTTAGCAAGGTATGGTGAGGTGCAATGTGATTGGGGTGGCAATCGTGGAGACTGCTGCAGGTAATGGATAAGCGGTTGGATGGATGGATTGATAGACTAAAGTAAATACTATATAAAATATTCAAAAAAGCATAAAACCTGAAAAAATTGCTAAAATGTAGCTTCAATGATCAAGTTGAGTTAAAAGTAAAATAATCTGAATATTATTCAGAAGTCCAGCAGTAATCACTTAAATTAGCACCATATTTGTTCAAAATGTGCAAAAAAAAAAATTACAAACACCACCTAATGGTAACAATGCTATTTCGACAGCAATTTTATGACATACATTACCTCCATCAATGAGAATAACAAAAAAAAATAAATCATAGTGGACCCTGTTGAAGCCGTCCGTGTGCATGAATTGGTCCGCGGACCCGATGTTGGACACACCGACACAGGTGAGCCGCATACGGTGCCTCCAGGGGCGGGTAGCTGTGATGACATTTTGACAGCAGACCCTTTAAACCGAGCAACAAACAAACAAACAATTAAATATAAAGGCCCGGATGATCCGTATCCAGGGAGGAGGTGGAGGAGGAGGTGGAGGTGGTGGAGGAGGAGGATCAGGATCAGGCCGCTGAAGTCTGACAGACTCCATTTGTTTTTTGGGCTGCCCTGAGAAATGATCGCTCACAGACTGCGGCGTTTTCACTGCGACTTCTCC
Organism: Paraplagusia blochii; assembly: GCA_016785265.1. Classification (NCBI taxonomy): domain Eukaryota; kingdom Metazoa; phylum Chordata; class Actinopteri; order Pleuronectiformes; family Cynoglossidae; genus Paraplagusia; species Paraplagusia blochii. The sequence goes on from JAFBJS010020865.1 coordinate 31,390, forward strand.
GCTTTGTCCTGACCACAGTCCTGGCGTCTGCATGTCTGACTCCGCCGGTTACTGATTTGCAGGCAGCGCGTTAAGGTGGCTTCGTGTAAGTGATTTCCACGGGCGTCCCACTAAAGGAGAACAAATCGGTGACAAAGGAGCGCCTTTTCCATTGAGCGGCGTCGTTAGGACAACCCAAAAAGTATTCCTCAGATAATAAGTTCTACTTCAAAGCCTTTCCCACTGAAGGGTGACTTGCTTCACTCCTTTTTATTAAGTCCCCCTCCCTTTCACTGCCCACGCAGGGAACTGTCTCTGGTCTCCTTCTTCTCCATCCTGTTGATTTTTGCAACATTCATTCAGCGCTTGTTTCCAAACAGCAGACACTGGAGCATGCAGCCCACTACCATCCTTAATGTCCACACACAGAACCATGAAGAGGCCCCGGGCTCTTTTACTCTTCCCCTGATGAATGCAGATGTAGATGGTGTTTGTTCAGTTGCAGAAAAGATTGAAACTCACAGAAAATTAATAGTGTATCCTATTTAGTTGGTGCAGCGGAAAAGTTCACCAAGTACGGCAAACTGACCCAGGACCAGATCCTCTGGCTGCAGCTGATGTCTCAGTGGTGTCAAACCCTTTTTTTTCTTGGGGGCCACATCAGCAAGGGCCAGTTGTAAATAGAAGTCTGTAGATCACAGGTGCCTTATAGGTAGATTCTGATCTTGCAGTAGATATAATTCTATTTTGAGATGCTAATCACTGGGCTAAAGTGAGAATAATATAGGTACTGAGTGAGACAGTGCAAACTATATTATATGTTAATGTGGAGAGTGAGATCTCCAGTAAAGAGTTTTCAATCTAGGGAGATCACTTTAGCCTGGTCATTTGAAAAGTAGCTCACAAGACAAAAAAGTGTGGACACCCCTGCTGTAGTTACAAATTACTGCAGTTTATTAAATTGTATTCACATAACCACATAATAATTCATTGTTGTGTAAAAAAAAAAAAATTCTGCATTGACATTGTAAAAGGCTTTATTTGCTCCCATGGGCCTTGAAAAATGACTTGGCTGTGCCGCATTTGGGCCCCCAGGCCTTGAGTTTGACACATATGCTGTAATCACAACAAGACATAACTCCATGTGCTGACATAGAAGCCTAGTTCTCAAGGTATCACATCCAGTCCTGTTCTAATTCCTAGTTATTGCTGACATCATGATGGATTTGGATTTGTTGGCCCAGTGGTTAAGGACGTGGACTTGGGTCCAGAAGGCTTCAGGTTCTAATCCACCAGCTGCCAGGTTGCCACTGGGGGGCTGTGATCATTGCACCACCTCAACCCACGTAACTTCCAGAGGGCTCACCACCCACTGGAAGGCTCACAGTATGGAGCAGTGTGATTTGGGCGGCAATTGTGGAGATGTCTGCCCCAATACAGTTTCCCAAATACTTAGGTTCACCTTGGATAGATTTTCATCATGTTTTCTAGTTCACTGTCATTTACTGGTTAAGTTACTGTTTTTCATTGATTAAAACTATGAGTAATCCTGGTTCTTGTTCAGATATCACTAGATCAACAGTTCTTCTTCTTCTTCTCCTTTCGCCTTCTCCCTTTTTTCAGGGGTTGCCAGAGAGAGTCAACATTTTCCATTTCCCCCTGTTCTATGTATCTTCTACTCTGACTCCAACTACTGACAACTAGATCAACAGTTAAACGTTATATAATAGTCAATGATTTATGAATTATTTCTATTGACTTGAGTCATGAAGATTCTTGAGTCCTAAAACACAGGTCCCAAGTTTGGGAAACACTGTGTTGATCTCTGAACCTGTGCATGAACTAAGTGAAATCCCGATCCTGCGAGTCCAGCATCTAGGTTCAGAGTCAGAACAGTTTCTACCTGAACTCTTATGGTTCTTCTTATCTTCTGATGTGTCTTGATTCTAAAGTACTATTTCCTCCAGTCCTGAAGCTTCTCCACTATCCTGAGTCCTTCACTGAAAAACACTCAAGTCTTAAATACAGACTGGATTTTTCTACATCTGTGATCCATGCAGTCCAACTAGTCTGAAGGTTCTGGCCAGTTCCTGTGAGGAAACCACTCTAGTACATGGGTAGTATTTGTCCTCTTGGATCAAATTGATAGTATTTATACAGAAAGTACAATATTTCTGTCTTTAAGTCTCTCATTTATGAGAACAGTTTAAAATATCAGTGTGTTCTGTTGGTGACCCTACAGTACCTGTAATTGTGAACCATTTGTGGGCCTCAACCCAGTCGTTGAAAACATTGAAATAGATATAACCCACAGCTAAGCATCTGATCTGTGCCTGAGTTTATGATGGACAAAGATGTCAAATCCGACATTGAACCATATATATTTCTATATATTTTTTAAAATGCTCTGCATTCAATGTAAATCTGATCTGATGTCAGTTTGTGTGTCTGCTCTGTTCTATCAATAATACGTCTATAATTTAATTGTTTTCTTCCAGATTGGTTTATATTTACTGTATGCACAAAAAGGAACATAGCATGGAAAAAGTTGTGCAATGTTTTTACCCAACCCTCTGTCATCTACAGAGAAGATTTAGGAATTGCAGGGAAAAGACAGAAATATAATTCTAATACAGACCAGTTGTATAATTTGGACATGTTGGCGGTCCTAATTACGAGGCTGAAAGGGCTGCATTTGAGCCTCGGGCCTTATTTTGCCCATGTCTGAACTAGGTCAAAGTTCTAGTCCTGTATTATTTGTGATATTGGTGGTGATGTCCTGAAAGAAGAACTCATCTGTTGATCAGGACAACATCTAAAGCGTTGTCTCAGCTGAGACCAACCTATATTTTCTCCCATAATCCTTTTTTTCACCAAACACTTGTTTCTTCACCTGCGGATTGTAACATTTGTAGTCCTGCCGTCCTCGTGTGCCGTGATTAGACTTCATTTAGTGTCACTTGTGTGTTTTCCCTCGGCAGATGTGAGGGTCTCACCAACCCACTGCCATAGAAATCTTAACGCGCCATGAAAAGTGTCAAAAAATAAAAGCCCTTTCCTCGGCAGAGGCTGCCGTCTTTGAAGTGCTCCAGGACTGGCGTTGGTCAAAATTCTCATTCTCCAGCCTGGACAGGCCGCTCCTTTGAAAGTGAGACCGCGGCTTTTTAATAGAGGAAATAAGACGAAGGGGTGAGGAGGGGGTCTGTGGAGGGTGGTGGGGGGCTTGTTTTATACACTCCATACAAGGCCCTCGCTTATTGTCACTTATCTTTTTTATCTTTTATTTTTTCCCATGAATGATTCATGCCTGCTTTGTGCTGCCTCTGTGCTCCATTCAGACGGGGCTGTAAGTATTCCCATTAGCTCCCTGATTACTCTATAGCAGCCTCTACGGCCTGTTCAGGGCCCAGTTGTGGGAGGACAGGGGACACCAATGTGAGGATAAGCAGCGGACACACTCACACACACTCTCACACACACACACACACACTGCTACACCTGCATTACCAGGGGGTCTCTTGTTTTTCCAGAGCAGGGTCAGGATTTCCTTCCCGCTAAGATCATAATAATTAAGTGAAATTTAGGATTTAATGACCAGAAGTAATGTATTTAATGACACAGTAGTAATGATTGTGTTTAATTTTAATTATTGATTTTTTTTATATGTCTATTGGAATCATTTATGTCAGACCTTTAACATCATATATACATTTATATATGTATATGATAGGATGGTGTAGGATGCCTATCATGTCGATTAATTCAGACGTCTGCTCTATAATAATAATAAAAAAACTCTGATGGGATTATTTGATTAATTTAGTAATGCAGGATTAAATTGTGTCATAATTTGAAAAAAGGATTTTTAAAAATCTGAGAAAATTTAGCAAAATATCTGGAAAATTGTAAAAAGAAAATTTGATTTAAAAAAAAGAAAAATATGTAACTTTGACCAAAAACCTAAAGAAGTACGTCGGAATTCTTCAAGAATTGAAAATGTGTGTATTTTTTAAAATAATGAATCTAATTATTAGAAAGGGAAAGAAAAATATTTATGTTCCCTCTGCTGTACCATTTCACCGGCCAAACGTCAAGTCACAAATGACAAGTCCTTGTATTTTTTAAGTTATTTTTTTATCAACATATTCATATAAATTTTATTCTTAACATCACAATAATAGATTGAATTTTCTTTTTTTTTTAAACCAACTGCACCATGCACTTTGAGGAAAAAAGACAAATCACTAAAAAGGCATGCCAAAAAAAAACAAAAAACTTTTCACATTACACAGTCTATTCAAGTCAGTATTTTCTCACCTTTACGGAACACAAGGATGGAAAAAAATAATACAAAATAGAATAACATTTTCCATAAAAGTACAAAAAAAACCTCAGCAGGGAACTAAACATCACCAAAAACTGATATTATCATCATGAATACTCTT